>OZ010737.1:198600067-198617567 GCA_963932295.1 Tipula lateralis
TATATATATATATATATATATATATATATATATATATATATATATATATATATATATATATATATATATATATATATATATATATGTATATATATATATATATATCTGTGGTCTTTTTTCAAAAGGGCATAAGTCGTTTTTGTTGATTTTTCAGGGCGACATTAGTTTGGTTTGAATCGTTTTGACAAATCTATTTTTTACTTTATCAGAAAAATTATTGAGTAAGTTTTATTTGCTTTACTAATAAGATATATGCAAAATCTTTCTATTTATATTTTTTTTAACTTACGCTCTTTTATGACTGCATCTTTATAAGATTAGATTTTATAACAATTTGAATATTTGCCTTTCTAACTATTATAAAACGATAAAATGACTTATGTAGTTTTGTACAGGGAATTCGAATATCTCAAAAACTTGAATTGTTGATAACTCGACTTATGCCTTTATGTATTAAGACCATAGATATATTGATACAACAAATTAATCAATTATTAGGATTGTGTTTTGCAATACGGATCACCATTTGATTATAATTTTTAGGAAGTGATATCTGTGAAAAAAATTATCATAAATAGTTATCCTTTGTAACACATACATATAAATTAGCACAAATAATATATGTATACAGTCCTTAAGAAAATTATTTGTGCATCGCAAAAATTTAACAATTCACTCGAGAAAATTTAAACTGTTGACCTAAAAATTAACTTTAAAATAATAATGATGGATTTGTTATTTGAAATGGCATTTATTCTGTATTTAATTTAAAAAAAATTAAAAAATATTCATTATTTCGTTAAAAACAAAAACAAAACTAAATCACAAAATTATTTGTGCATGATAATTTTATCACAAAATTATTTGTGAATCGCAAGAAAAAATTCTCTCATAACGGGAATCCCGATTTTTTTTTCATGTTTTGACAAAACTGTTAGGTTATCCTTTTAGTTATTATTTTTCATTTAAATTTTGTAGTCGATATTTTTTAAAATGGTTAAAACTAAGGAATTATCTTTGGAAGTCAGATCTGCGATTGTATGGGGCTATTCTGCCGGGATGCATATAAAAGAATTGGCACGGATGTACAACTGCCATCGAAATTCGGTTACTTATCAAATAAAAAATGAAAAGTAAAGAGTAGCTTGAAAAATGTGCAAGGGAGAGGGCGAAAACGAACTACAACCGCAAAAGAAGACAAAAGAATTGTTAATCTTCTAAAACGGAACCCTCAAAAAGAAATCCAAAATGTTCAAAATGATATAAATATCACTCGAGAAGTCAAAATCTCTCACATGACTATACGAAGACGACTACACGAGGCAAATGTCAAAGCCTATACCATTCAAAAGAAGCCATTCAAATAAATCATAAACCAAACCAAATAAATAAACCAAACCAAATAAATAAGAGGAAGCGACTCAAATTTGCATACACCTACCAGTCGAAGCCTGTGGAGTTTTGGTGTAATATTTTGTGGACAGACGAGTCATGTTTTAGTTTGGATGGGACATATGGAAAAAAAATTCTATTCGACTCCTGAACAAAAAAAAATCGCTCCGTTGTTATGCCAACTCGCCATAGTGGTGGAGGTAAAGTTATGGTATGGGGATGTTTCTGCTATAATGGGGTTGGTAAACTTATTATGTTACCTCAAAAGATAACTTTAAGTATATACTTGGAATTGTTGAACGACCACGCAATAGTTTCTGGATGTGAACTAATCGGCCAGCATTTTATACTGCAGCAAGAGAACGCTCTAATTCACAAAAGCAAAATGATTACGACGTTTCTAAAAGATTTGGACTAACAAACGCTTGATTGGCCACCGCAAAGTCCGGATTTAAACCCAATTGAGAACATTTAGAATTATTTGAAACAAAAATTGGCGGTAGAAATTGGAAGGCAGCCAAATGAAACTTTTGCTGCAATAAAAAATGTATGGGATCAAATTCCAACACAAATGGTAGAAAATCTCGTGAATTCCATTCCACAGTGTCTTCATGAAGTTATTGAAAACAATGGTGGGAATACTTCATATTGACTTAATTTGAAAATTTATTTTTATTCCTAGCAATTTAGACAATTTTATAGATTATTTGTACTATGCACAAATAATTTTGTGATAAAATTATCATGCACAAATAATTTTGTGATTTAGTTTTGTTTTAGTTTTTAATGAAATAATGAATATTTTTTAATTTTTTTTTAATTAAATACAGAATAAATTCCATTTCAAATAACAAATCCATCATTATTATTTTAAAGTTAATTTTTAGGTCAACAGTTTAAATTTTCTCGAGTGAATTGTTAAATTTTTGCGATGCACTAATAATTTTGCTAATGACTGTATATACTTTTAAAAATGATGATTATTTTATCTTTTTAATTAGCATGCCTTTATGGAAGTACATTACATACACAGTTCAAACTTTTGATTGTTGTTAGGTTCCATAAATAGCTACACGTATAAGATCAATATAAAACTTGTAAATGCATTATGTTTTAGTTATAAATTAGAATATTTACTAATTGATATAAATAATTAATGCTCTACAATTTAAAATGTCTTATATGGAATTTAAGAAATAAACTTTTTGTTCAAAAAGTTTTACTATAAGAAACATCATATCCAGATATTTCGAATTGACTTAATTAGTTATTTATTCAATTTGGTTATATTTCAAATTTTGTATATATATGTACAAAGTTATCTAGGTTTGATTTAAATTATCATGACCAGAAACACAATTGAAGTGTATTATTTAATTTAATTTCTCTTTTGCAATATTGATATAGTACGTTTAGTTTAACAGTTTCTTGAGCACTTCAAGGAAAGAATATCTACTTAATAAAAGATATGTTTTACAAGAGTTATATTCGAACAAAGTGTTTTTCGTTCCTCATGTTTTTGTGTATAAATTAGTTTTCTTTAACATAAAGTATATAGGCGAATATAAACAAAGAAAATTCTTATTGCACATACAACCCGTGTAAACAATTACAATGATTTTTGGAAATGCATAGAAATGAAATAACGTTATAAAATTGCCTGTATAAAGTACAAACAGAAGAGAAATATTTTTATTTTTTATATTGTCCGATACAGTTATGTTTATACAATCAATTAAAATAACCTATTACATTTGAATTATCTGCATCTATAAAACTTAATGAATGAAAATCATACATAAAGCCATTATAGTCATTTATATCGCTTTATTTCTATTTGTACAATATAAAAAAAGTTACATATACGAATTTCTAACTTCCCAACTGTAAATATATAGTTTTTCAAAATATTTTCCTCTAATGCTATAAAATGCTATAAGCACAAAAAAAACATTAAATTTTCGATAATTTAATTCTTACACACAATTTCTTTGATGGCAAAACAATAAGACCGTAAATTGCATAAAACATAAATAAATCGACAGTGTAGTGTTAACTAAAAATATATTTTAGGGGTGGCAAATATGTATGTATTGTACTGACATATACATACGTAATTGTTTTGTAAGAACATGGACGACAAGCAAACAAGTGAAAGAGAGTTACACAATCAACCATCGTAGAAACCATATACATAGACGTATATACTTAATATGAAGTGACATCGAAATAATTTTTAAATATTTCATATTCGAGCGTCAAGTTGATTTTACTACTTGTAGTTGAACGTTACAAATATTTTGTGGGTGTTGAATTAGGTGTATTATAGCAATATGAAAAAAATGTGTAAAGTAAAATACTCGCCCTTTATTTCCGAAAAAATACCGATTGTTTGTGATTACATGTAATTGTAATGGCTATGCCTGTCTTATGAAATATCATAAAAAGAAATTGGTTCTTTCTTTAATATAAAGAACAAAAATATGTATATTGGTACATGTTCAATTATCAGTTTAATTTATAAATAATAAGATAAATTTTTAGATAGATATTTTTAAATCTACTCTAGGATGAAATCTACTCAAAATAGGTAGATACGTTGAAGAATCTACTTTCATTTTTAAAAATCTTAACTTTAGATTTAAAACTAAAAAATAAATAAACATTTGTTTCATAAAAAATGATTGAAATATGGCTTAAACTGGTACAATTTTGCATAATAAGTTACTTGAAGTTACATTCGCGAGGTACCTAAATACAGAATATAGGATGAAAGTTTTTCTGTTGAAAGTAATATACAATAGTATTTTCCAAAGAACCCAGCTAGTAAAAATTAAATATGAAAATAAGTATAAGTATATAATTTAAGTACAAAAACCAATAAGTTTCAATTAGAAAAATTTATGTCAATGTTGTAATATATATATATAAATACTAAAATACTATTTTTTTGAAAATCAGTTGACATTATTTTGTGCTTTTGAAGTACTCGTATTTTGTTAAAATAACTACTTCAATTTTAAGCATTGTAACAAACTCGTTAAATTTAAGTTATGATGAAATATCTACATAAAACATTTGTACGTTTAAGGTATTCAGAGTTCATATACAAACATTTTCAAAACTACCAACTTATCAAATTTTTCTTTGCACCTAACTAGCTTTTCAACCTTCATATATGAAATGTTTACGTATTCTATAGTTTAATTAATTAAGTGTTTAACATTATGTTATACACAGTTATTACATTGCACATAGTTATGTGCATAGCACATAGTTATGTGCAAAGCACATAATTATTACATTGCATATAAAAGTTCACATAATCGGTAGAATGACTTGAATTTACAGGAGCATAAATGAAAACGTTAAATACAAAAACTAAAACCACATAGTTAATTGTGATAAAATTAATAAATTATCAATCAAATAATTGGTTATTATTATTTTTTAAAATTTTCGTAAGATACTTCTCACGAAAATGATTAAACATTATGATAAACAAATTATTATTATTTTTAATTTTTTTTTATAATTATTGTCGACAAAAATTATGTAATTTTAGTTATAATATCAAAAAAAATTAGTTATAATAATCAATATAATCTAGGTATTTAAACAACAAGTTTTAAAACAATTATCAAACAAATGTGATAAAAAATCTAAACAAAACATTTCATTTCAAACTTGTAAAACTATAGACAACTGAATTTGCTTTCAAATCATTTTGAATTTGCTTTCAAATCATCCAAGAATTTTCAAATAAAATATATTTTCTTATAAAACGCTCATTTAACTCATCCAAGATTACACCAATATTGATTAATGATTTCACTCATACTTTACTTATTATTAAATATTGTAATAAAATCACTTACTCTGAATATAAATACATTCAGATGCGTGTGTGTGTGTGAGTGTGAGTGTGTGTGTGTGAATTCAATGAATATTAAATTTAGATAATGAATTTTATTCCGACATCGTTTTGGATAATCTATAAGAATCAAAAATAAGCATGTGTACTGTATCTGTGTTGGTACATTAAGATACCATTTAAAACCCATCTTCTGGTTGAACCGTTTGTCATCGATCTTCATTAAAGTTTTTATAAAAACAAAAATGTCAAAACTTTAATTACAAGAAACACTCAAGAAAGTTTTATCTAAAACGATGACGATTGATGATATACTACGGGATAACGATACGAATGAATTTCTTTAATCAAGGTGTTCTAGTGTTCAACCCTATCTATATTTAATACTCTTTCCTATCTGTTTCATTCACACATTAGCCAAAATAAAATTTCATTTTTCTTGTTTTATTTTATTGTGTTCTGATTAGACTGAGCAGGATATATGCATGTCTGGGATATTATGAATTACTTGTTGTGAAAGTAAAAGAGATGGTGAAATAATCTGTACACTGTTGCCACTATTTATGTTGTCGAACCAAACACATATGCTAAAAAGAAACAACTAGTCTATAAATATATAGTTGTCTCGGTTTTGTTTAAATTCATTCAAAATTTACGATTAAATGAAACTTCAGTTCAAAATTATCCATCAAGTGAAAGACACGTTAGTTTCGTGGTAAATTTTACGATTTTTGTTTTAACCTGAAAAATTGTTTATTTTTTAATAATTCGTGTCCATATTAATTTAGAAAAATATAAATAAAAATAAAAAATTGTGTTGTGAATGATATATGAGATTAAAATAAAAGGAAACTTGAAAATGTTGAGCAAAAAAGTGAAAAAAATCCTAGATTGTTTTTGGCTATAATTCGATTCTTATTTAGTTTGCTCTATCTGTTTATTTAGTGTTGTTTTATTTGTTGGTGAAATTTTGAAAGAAAAGTGAAACATAGAATATAACATATTTAATATATAGTTATATATATAATATATATATATATTATAAAATAAATGTAGATACATAGCCATTTATATTTATATATGGCTATAAAATGTGGCAAATTTGTGAAAATCATAATTATACGGAGTGTCTGCAATATTTAAACAAATTGAAATCTTTACTGGAGTAAAAATTGTACTGCAAACTTATCGTTTACGTGACAAATGTAAGTACAATAAGATTTTCATTCAATGAACTTCTTTCGGGGTTACTAATATAAATAACTTTGTGGTGATATGTATTTATTAGTTGTAAGTAGTGGTCGCCGGTTGAAGCTTAATGGTTAAGAGAGTTTCTTATCACGCCGCGGTCTCGAGTTCGATTCTCGACGTTGACCAAAAAATTAACACACCGGATGACATAAAACCGCGATTGTGTGTAAAAAAAACATTCGTTAGGCTGACCACCTACAATGTGCGCCAATCGTTAAAATGGTTCGTAAGGTCTCAG
Source organism: Tipula lateralis (assembly GCA_963932295.1). NCBI lineage: Eukaryota > Metazoa > Arthropoda > Insecta > Diptera > Tipulidae > Tipula > Tipula lateralis. The sequence goes on from OZ010737.1 coordinate 198,606,823, forward strand.
TTGAGATGCGGTAATGGTCGGTTACGGCCTCTAAGCTATAGATTATTTTTAAGTAATTGTACTTATGTTTCCAGCATACTCAGAATTATTGGTTGTCCCTCTGCTTATAACACCCTACACAAAACAGATACGAAATGGGGTACAAAACTACTGTATAGGTTGGAAAATTATCTATTAGACGATATTGTAAGACTAATTAATTTTCGTACTAATATAATTTGTCATGATGTGTTGGAAATAGATTAAGTAGTTTTGTATCGATCAATGCTAATTGAGAACTAATAGGTTTTTGATGATCTAAGGTACAGGCAAATTGATTATCTATTCATAACTTTTTGAAGGGTTTAATAATAATTTGATAGTATGTTGTACTTTTGAATGATTACGAAAGAAATTATAGGACAAAAGAAGTTAGTTTGTTAGTTTAGGAACCAATATTATTCATACATTTCATTATCATTTATTGCTCTAGCTGTGATTACACTTGTTTAGTTACATTTTCTCGATATCTTTCTTTCTTCTACAAATAAGAATAGTAGTTTTATTGCATGTAACAAATTTTTGTTCAATAAAATTTCTTGAATGTTATTGTCAGTATGTTATCACGCGGTGTCTTGTTATTGTGTTATCTCCCTACTAATATTGTACATTACTTCAACAGGATTTAAAATCAGAATCTAGTATCAGAAAAACACAAATATGTACCACCAACCCTCAATTACCTCCGCTCACAAACATATACACCACGATCCACACTCTTATAAAACACTATTGTAAAATCGTTTCCAAATACGAAAAAAAACAAATGTACAATAGAGTTTATTAACTTTATCAAATGATTGCGAACAGTCGTAAAGGTTTTTTATTCATTTAAGAATTAAATTTAAATCTACATATAGAATTTTTAAAACAAATTAAAACCAAAACAAATAAACGTGCTATTCATTACAGCATGCCAAAAACATGTATGAATATATACTTACAAATAGATAACTAGATAATAATATTTAATGTTAACAGTGGCCAATAGCTTAATTAAGGTAATAAATTTACTGCAGTTTTTATCGTTTTATATCACGTTATTTAAGAACCATAAATGTTTATAATAACGTGTTTGATGAAAATAATTACCACCTATCAGACTGAAAAATATCGATACTCTTGCATTTCTTAAACAAATGACATTTCAATTTGAAACGCAAAATCAAAAATTCTGGTTTTATTGTAAATATTTTGTATAAATATATTTTAATTATTGCTATATTACAATGTTAATATTTTTTGTATTGTTTTATGTTCCTTATGTTTGTGGTACAATTGCGTGACTTATCCCACTTTCAAATTTAATCAAATAAAATATTTTGATATTATAATTGAAAAGTATTCCTTTTAGGGAAATTATTTATTTTTATATATATCGGCAACCAAGTTGCTATCTTACATTAGACAACGAAATGTATAAATGAATATGTTCAGACTGTCCATCAATATACATAGGACAAACCGGTAGATCTTTTAAACTAATATATAACGAACATATAAAATTATCGGTTAAATGAAAACTGAAAGAGCTTGCTCTCCATATCAATGATACACAACACAACTTCACAAATATGGATATGAACTTAAAAATTCTGTACAAAATGAAAAAAGCAACTAAATGAACAGGCTAGAATATGTAATTTGAAATATATAAAAATCGGAAAAATACATTTCTACTATGTAAAATTAATACTATGACGAACAAACTATATGAATTAATTTTGAAAAATACGTCATGAAATAATATTATACCCTACACTGGAACATCATACACTGGAAAAAGATATAACAAGGCATGGAAAAAGAATTTATTTTTTGAATAGAGAATAATTATTACTAAAAATGGCACTTACTGTATACGTAAATAAATAAAACCTGGAAGCTTAGCTTTCAAAACTGATTTAATTTACAACTGAACTTGTAAAATCAATTTTTCTTTAATAATATGATATGATTGTGACTAACAGACATTTATTTCAAAACATTATAGATATGTATACCACAATCCTGCAATATGAACAGCAAAATATCAAATGATACATGTCCCTAAGAATATTCTAACATTTTTCGGCTATCTGCGCCTTAACATAAAATGTTTATAAAAAAATATAGTAACACAAACCACTAACCGTGACAAACGCTCAATCGTCATTATCAAACAACTTGTTTACATTAATGAGGTTCGTAAAAACAAACAACCATCTTCGTTTATTGAGTTTTTTAGATTCGTATATGTTAGTTATGGTAATGCTATGTTTTGTTTATAAGTATTTTTGGTGTTCCTCAACAGAAAATAAATTGGTGTACTCTATTTGTGTGATATCTAAACAAGTCATCTCATCTCAAACTGTATTATAAAATGTGTCCTTATCTCACAATCGAAAACGCGAATAGCAATTTATATTCGCAATGAATCGATAATTTTTTATAGACAATATGACGATTTATTACACCGTTAATTCGTCTGTGAGTAAAATTATTTATATATTATTATTTATCGCCGGTCGTAGCTTAATAGTTAAGAGGGTTTTTCATCACGCCGCGGTCTTGAGTTTGATTCCCGCCGTTGACCAAAAAAATTAACATGCAACCGGTGGACATAAGAACGCGTTTGTGTGTAAAAACATTCGTTGGGCTGACCACCTACAATGTGCACCAATCGTTAAGTGGTTCGTAAGGTCTCAATTGAGACGCGGTAAGAGCCGTTTACGGCCTCGAAAACATAGATTTTTTTTATATCATTAATATATATATATATAAATATATAAATATAAATATATATATATATACATATATATATATATATATATATATATATATATATATATATATATATATATATATATATATATATATATATATATATATATATATGTTTATATATATAAGTATATATATATATATATATATATATATATATATATATATATATATATATATATATATATATATATATATATATATATATATATATATATATATTTAAATATATATTCGAGCCCTGTGGGTGGGGGCAACCATGTTTCGTAAATATTTCGAACGAAACATGAGATCCATAGAATACCACCACAGTATCCAGAGCTTGTCGTAGGAGGCGACTAAATCTGGTTGGATCGCTGGGCTGACGACCCGCATCCGTAAAAAACAATAACAGTTAAAAATGTCAACAAAAACAAAAAAATCGGATACCGCCTAAATAACAATGACCCCCCGCTTAAGTACCCGGATACGAGATTGAGGATCAGCACGTGGAACGTGCAGTCACTAAGAAAACCTGGCGCGTTGGACGGCCTTATCACATGTATGAAGGAGTATCGGCTGGAACTCGTAGCGCTCCAAGAAACTCGATGGCCTAAAAGTGGAGTCCATGTGTCCCAAGGCTATACGTTGCTACACAGTGGAGATGACCTCGGAAATCTTGGAGTTGGCTTTCTCACTGGGCCGCAGGTAAAAAAGGCTGTGTTGGACTTCCAAGCAGTCGATAATCGAATGTGTAAGCTTCGCTTGCACATGAGATTAGCCAACCTGTCAATTGTATGTGTACATGCGCCCACTGATGTAAGCCAACCCCAAGATAAAGACTCATTTTACAATAATTTGGATAATATGATGGGCTCTATACCTGAGCACGATATCAGATTGGTGATTGGTGACTTTAATGCTAGAGCTGGCAGAAATCAGACCGACTTATGTAACAACATAGGTCCGTACTCCCGACACGAAACTGCGACCGAAAATGGGGAAAGAATGATGTACTTTGCGATCGCACATGATCTTCAAGTGACAAGTACATTCTTTCCCCACAAAAACATCCATTTGGAAACCTGGACACATCCACGTAAAACATCCCGAAGCCAAATTGACCATGTGTTGATTTCAAAAGACCGGGCTCGGGTTGTTCAAGACGTGAGATCGTATCGGTCGTCAACAAAATTCGTAGGCAGTGACCATTTTATGGTTGCTGCAAAGCTACGATGGAAATTTTCGTACAAGTCAAGGAGGACAGGAGAATATAAAACGCGATTCTCCTGTGAAGGTCTGATAAATGAAGAAACGCTACGAAAATATCAAGATCTTGTCAGCAATAGCATTTTACGATCCAACTACCAATCTGATGATGTGAACAGTGTCTGGGAAGTATTGAAAACCTCGGTTGTCGATGCTGCCCAGCACACTCTCGGTATAGTGAAAACTAAGCCCAAAAATGATTGGTTTGATGAGGAGTGTCGTCTTGCTGTTGAGCAACGCAATATAGCCCAATGAAGCGCAGACTCGGTTTACAATTGCAAGGAAAAACAAGGCAGTTCTTGCTAGGAGGACAGCTAAACGCATTTGTAGACAGAAGTAGCGCGAATGGTGGAAGGCCAAGGTCTTAAGAGTACAACAACTCAGCAATGAGCACAACTCGCGTGGTTTCTTTAAAGGAATCACCGAATTGCACCATACCTTAAGATCTCGGTCAACTGCCATTCGGGACCAGGATGGAAACCTCTGTGTTAACGTCGATGCGGTACTCGATACATGGCGTGAACATTTTTCTGATCTACTTAATGTTCCACATGTATCACAAGCTGTATTTGAATACTCTCAAATACAGACCGCGGAGATGTTCATTGAGGATCCATCCTATGAGGAATTCACAATGGCCATGCAGAGATTAAAGAAAAATCGTTCACCAGGGGTTGATTGCATTAATTCAGAGCTCTTGATATTCGGAGGGCTAACTTTGTGGAACTGTCTTTTCGACCTTGTTCGATTGGTATGGCGAAATGAAGTTATGCCTGATGAATGGAAAGTGGCCGCGTTATGCCCAATATTCAAAAAGGGTGATCGCATGAAATGCGAGAACTATCGCGGTATAGCTCTCCTTTGCACAGCATACAAGTTACTGTCATACATTATCTTGGGAAGAATTACTCCTTTGGCGGAGGAAATTGTCGGTGACTACCAAGGAGGATTCCGTCCAAATCGGTCAGTCACTGATCAAGTTTTTTCGCTACGGATGATTCTTTCCAAGTACTACGAAACATCTCGCGATGTACACCAGGTATTCCTAGATTTCAAGCAAGCCTATGACTCGATCAATCGAGAGAGGCTATGGTATGCGCTTGAATATTTAGGAATACCAAAAAAATATATACATCTGTGTAAAATGACAGTAACGCAGTCACAATGCTGTGTTAAAGTTGAGAACAGGCTATCGAGAACTTTTGCAATCAATGCCGGTGTTCGACAAGGAGATGCGCTGTCCCCGATACTTTTTAATCTCATGTTGGAATACATCCTTCGTAAAAGTGAAACACCTCAGGACAATATCTTATTCCGACAATCCAATCAACTTCTTGCTTATGCAGATGATATCTGTGTGATTGGATTAAATGGCAACGGAGTGAAAGAGATACTTGATCCACTGAAACAGTGTTCAGCTTCCGTTGGTCTCAAAATCAACGAGTCAAAAACCAAATATCTAATCTCGGGTTTTAGAGACCAAGACGCAATTGATTTCAGTAGTGGAAACCACACGTTTGAAGGAGTGATGAGATTCAAGTATCTTGGATCTCTCATCAATCACGATAATAGTGTGGGCGAGGATATCAAGGTCCGCCTTGCCGCTGGCAATCGGGCTTTGTATCCTCTACGTCCACTGCTGAAATCAAAATATCTTGCAAATGCGGATAAGCTGAAACTGTACAGAGTGTTGATCAGACCCGTTGTCATGTATGGATGTGAGAGTTGGACCTTGACGGATGAGTACGAAAGATGGCTTCTAACATTCGAGAGAAGAATCATGCGTGTGATATATGGTCCAAAACGCGACGTCCATGGCACTTACCGAGTTCTTTTAAATCACGAGATCAGGAATTTAATGCAAATTCCTGATATCGTGCATGAAATCAAAGGACAGCGAATACGCTGGCTCGGTCACGTTCTGCGTGCTGATCCGAAACGAATGATACAGCGATCTTTAAAGGGAGAACCGTCTTTCGGTAGGCGAAGAGGTCGCTGTCGGCGACGATGGCTCCACGGCGTAGAAAGCGATCTGACATTTTCCAACTGCTTGCAACAGTATGAAGATCTGGCTCGTGATCGAAACCGTTGGAGTCAGATTGTTGACACGGTACGGGCCAATAATGGCCTGTAAAAACCGGAAAAAAAAAAAAAAAAAATTATTTAAATATATATATATATATATATATATATATATATATATATATATATATATATATATATATATTTATATATATATATATATATATATATATATATATATATATATATATATATATATATATATATATATATATATATATATATTTAGGTATATAATTAGAATATTAAATTAATAAATAATGAAACCAACACATTTGTAAAAATAGATTGTTTTTCTTAACATGCTGCCGCCTACTAAGAGACATAATTTTATTTTATTTGTTGTAATAGACAAGTATACTTCTAGATTGCAATGTTTTATAATACAACTGATATATTATATAGAAAATTAAAATAAAAATTAAAATAAAATATATGACATCTAAGTATATGATATTTATATGGGATGTATATTTGTATGGATTTCACAATTTTAATTATTATTTTCTTATATTATATTAATTGTTAAATTGAATTTAACATTTATAAGTATTTAATTTAATTTTACTTTAAATAAAAATAAATAAATATTGTAACTCAAAGGAGAAAACCAATTTCCACTTAGTTATTTAGTTATTGATAATTTATTAGTTAAATATTCTAAATTTATTAGTTGATTTAGCATAATCACTGTTCTTGAATTGAAGTTAAAATAAAAATTTGTTTTAATCGTTCTTAATAAACAAAAATCTAATTATTTTATAAAATACTAGGGAAATTCATCATTATACATCAATACCTTACATCAATAGTTATTAACTAGGTTTTTAAGTGATTCTAAAGTACTAATTAGTAAACGACAACTAAATACATTTTATATACTAATTTATTAATGTTTTGCATCACTGACAAACGTACATTAATTACTTTTACAAACAATTTTTATTTTTAGTATAATTATTCCTTACTGTGGCTATTTTTTATTTATTTAGTTTTTTAATTTATTAAAGATAGATTTCGGTTTTTTATACTACATAGTCCGTATAAAGTTAAGATCAAATCAACGAAATGCAGTTTTAAAATAGAAAAGTTCTCTTTAAGTTTTTTTTTAATTAATTAATTTCTTACTGTAATTTTGCATATCAAATTATAATGAACCTGTTATAGTATATTATCTCTATATAATAGTTTTTTAACATAAAAATAAGAAAATTTAATATTCTTTAAAACATTTTTAACTAATCAATAGCCGCTATAAGGAGGTCTAGTAGGAGAGACCAATTATCTCTATATAATTACTTAGTTTTTTAACATAAAAATAAGAAAATTTAATATTCTTTAAAAAAATTTTAACTAATCAATAGCCGCTATAAGGAGGTCTAGTAGGAGAGACCAATCAAAATTTCTGGTAAAGAAAGTTATGATAATTATTAAATTATATATTATGATAATTATTAATTATATAATATTAATAAACCTGTTGGAGTATATTATCTCTATATAATTAGTTAGTTTTTTAACATAAAAATAAGAAAATTTAATATTCTTTAAAAAAATTTTAACTAATCAATAGCCGCTATAAGGAGGTCTAGTAGGAGAGACCAATCAAAATTTCTGGTAAACAAAGATATGATTATTAAATTTTTTATTATTTAAGTTATAATTTTTAACCTGTAACGTGTGCTGATAAAAGTTTGAAGCTTCAAAAGTTGAATTTTATGATTAAACGAAGTAAAAAATTTACTTAAGGAATACATTATTATTTATGTTTAATATAACCACAAAATCACACCTACAAAATTTAAATATCCGAAATCAGAAACTTTCTTACGTTTTATGTAACATTTAATTATACATTTATTTCAAATTATACTATTAATGAGGACATATAAAAAGGAAAAAATGCTGGACTCTTCCAATTTTTTAAACCGAAGATATGATAGTGATGAACATATTATAGCGATGTAGTCTAGTTGATCTTTATTACAGATAGAAAAATATTTATAATTTACATTACATACTCGTATATATATATATAAATATATATATATATATATATATATATATATATATATATATATATATATATATATATATATATTATATATATATATATACATATATATATATATATATATATATATATATATATATATATATATATATATATATATATATATATATATATATATATATATATATATATATATATATATATATATATATATATATATATAAATATATATATATATATACAATCGCGGACAAAATTAATGCATATTTTTTTTGTAATTAAAAAAATCCCGCTGGTCAATTTTAATACTACTAGTGTCAAATGATAGCACATTTATATTTTTATCAGAAACCAGTTGTTTACTGCAAGCCAATCAATTAAATTTTTCAAAAATGCTTAATCAAAAGTGCATTGTGTTTGAAATCCAACGCAACGATCGGCTTTTGTTCCATTGCATATCAATTATTTTTAAATGCAGTACCACTAGTTCTTGTAAATGAGTTCTAAAGCAAACACCTAATATAAAATCTATTGTAATATGGCACCCGTTCAAGAGCTGGAGGCGGTTAAAGTGGTCACATTTTATCAGGAAGATTATACACAAGTACAAATCGTACGAAAATTAGGAATTAATCAGTCTTCGGTTTCACGAATACTTAAGCGATATCGTGAGATCTTAGAGTATAAAAGAAAGCCCGGACAAGGACGTAAAAGTTTCGCGGCTTCTTCCCCGCCACAAATCCAGCCGTTTAGAATTTGCTCATACTCATGCAAGTTAGGGAACTGATCAATGGGCCACTGTTCTTTTTTCAGATGAGACCAGAATCCAATTATGGAAACCAGATGGACGTAATCTTGTATACAGAAGAGTTGGAGAACGCTACGAACCGTGTAACATGGTGCAAACTGTAAGCTTTGGTGGAGGTTCAATAATGTTTTGGGGTGGAATCAGTTGGGAGGGCCGTACGGAGCTGGTGGAGATTGGTTAGAGGATGAATACAGACTGGTATGCTCGGAACATTCTTGGCGATCACGTTTTGCCATAGTTGGGCTTCATAGGTTATGACAGTTTTGTGTTAATGCATTATAACGCTCCAGTCCACGTTGCTGCAACGGTACGACAATATTGCCAAGATATTGGCATTCGTGCACTTAAGTAACCACCAATGAGTCCTGATCTTAATCCGATTGAACACGTGTGGGACATTCTAAAACGGCGTAGTAGAGCTAGAAATCCTGCACCAGATTCGACAGCAGAGCTGAGAGTTGCAGCGCAAGAAGAGTGGAATCTCATTCCGCAAGAAATGATACAAAGCATTCTACTTAGTATGCCCAGAAGGATGGAAGCTGTAATAAGGGCACGAGGGGAAATACTCATGATTAAATTAATCAAATTAAATTGTAATAAAGCTAGTTTTAATGTTTATAAACCGCTTTTACAAATTAAACAAAAATAGTTCGACACATTTTAACATTTTGCAATGAAAAATAGCTGCTATAATTCCATAACGCCACATTTGTGGGTCCTTTGAGAAAATTATAAATTTGGGATCATTTGATACCAGTTCCACTGAAATTTTCCAGCGGGATTTTTTTTTATTACAACAAAAAAAGTGCGTTAATTTTGTCCAGGAGTATATATATAAATATATATATATATATATATATATATATATATATATATATATATATATATATATATATATATATATATATATATATATATATATATATTATATATATATATATATATATATATATATATATATATATATATATATATATATATATATATATATAATATATGTATATGCTGTAGTACTTACACACTATAGTAGATAAATTATTAATCCCAGGAGGTTGCCAGTTTCAGTAATATAATAATAAAATAAGAAAAACCTTGAATGTTTTCACTTTCTTACATTTCCATGTTAGTTATTTTTTGAAATAATTCCCAAATGAAAATTTGAAATGAAGTTTGGGTTGTTGTTTTTTTATTTATATTTGTATTGTTTATATATACAAACATAAGTCAAGGAGGGCATGAGAATATAAAGCGCGATTCTTCTGTGATAGTCTGGTAAATGAAGAAACACAACGAAAATATCTAGATCTTGTCAGTAATAGCATTTTACTATCTAGTTACCAATCTGATGATGTGAAAAGTGTCTGGGAAGTATTGAAAACTTCGGTTTTCGATGCTACCCATCACATTCTTGGTATAGTGACAACTAAGCCCAAAATAGATTGGTTTGATGAGGAGTGTCGTCTTGCTGTTGAGCAACGAAATATAGCCTTTAATGAAGCACAGACTCGGTTTACAATCGCAAAGAAAAATAAAGCAGTTCTTGCTAGAAGGACAGCTAAACGAATTTGTAGAGGGAAGAAGCGAGAATGGTGGAAGGCTAATGTCTTAAGAGTACAACAACTCAGCAATGAGCACAACTCGCGTGGTTTCTTTAAAGGAATCACCGAATTGCACCATACCTTAAGATCTCGGTCAACTGCCATTTGGGACCTGGATGGAAACCTCTGCGTTAACGTCGATGCGGTACTCGATACATGGCGTGAACATTTTTCTGATCTACTTAATGTTCCA
>OZ010737.1:198622567-198680531 GCA_963932295.1 Tipula lateralis
GTCCGTTAAGTTTTGGCTAAAAAAAAATTATAAAGAAACCAACTTTGAAAGCTAATGTTATTTTAATATTATTCGGTTTGTATTATATAATTTTTTTATCTATGGCTTAGAAGCCGTAAACGGCTCTTACCGCGCCTCAACTCAGACCTTATGAACCATTTCAACGTATTGGTGCACATTGTAGGTGGTCAGCCCAACGAATGTTTTTACACACAATGTTGCATGTTAATTTTTGGTCAACGGTGGGAATCGAACTCGAGACCGCGGCGTGATGAGAAACTCTCTTAACCATCAAGCTACATCCGGCGATATAATACGATAATATAAAATCATAAGAACTATAATATAAAATCATAAGAACTTTTAAGAACTTTTATTTTAATTTATGAATTTCTAATGATATGATATTGAGACTGAGTCCATGGACAGGCGTCCATTTCGGAAATCAATAGGTATGTATAGCGCATATCTGGAATATGTACAACCAAATATCAAATGATACGTGAGCTTTAGCATATTCTTGAATTACCACCCAAATGTGGCTGCGGCTGTTGGAGTAGGTGTGAATCCGAAGTTAAGAAACGATTGATTCATCTTAGAGAATTCATCGAATAGGTGAGCTGAACGATTGTTGAAACACTAAAAGAGAGCAAAAATAATAAATATGTAGGGAACAAACAAGTATGTATATAGTAACCTGATTCTTCCATGAATCAGTACTTATACAAATCAAAACTCTAACAAATTAAACCACAACAGCAGAATTATATCTCGGTTATCCAATCCACAAGGAACTTCAACTAGTTTAATTTAATTTAGAATCGTTTAACACAGTGGACGGTTCATCAATATAAATAACCGTGGCGATCATTATCACGAATATTGATGTTTCCACAATTCTAATATCAGTAGTTAATATTTGAACATATCACGAATCACATTCATATATGACATCATTAACATATTATTTATGCCCAGGCCAAAATTGGTACAGTATTAATTGTTATTAATTATAACATAAATGTTTTATTATATTATAATAAATAATTTATTATTTTCTACGGAGTACGGACGGGAATAACCTACAAACATTTTATTAACAATTTTTGACAGTAAAGAAAAAACAAAAAAAAATATTTTTTTGTTTTTTCTTGGATGTATACTGTACGAATTCTGTAGTAATAGTGTTGAAATGTAGGGCGATTTTCTTCTATTTTTTAATGACGTCACAACTATTCATGTGTTAGTAAATAAAGGGTATAAACTTTTTAAGCTCAATTCCGATGTGTGCGGCTTGTATATTTAGGAGCTTTGCTTAAGTAACACTAACTTTATATGATTTCTCTAAATCCCATTTTAATTTATAATTTTCTAATGTTATCAATTTATTAGTTTTATCCTCAGTTTCATATTAAAACAACAAAATTGAACTGTTGGAGCTAAGAAAATTTTTAACTCTGGTCGAAACGAAAATCATGAGACCATAAAATTGTATGTAGTATAAAACCAATAAAAACCGTTTACACAGTAAACCTAACTGTAAATATGGAAAGTACAAATTTAATTAAATTTTTTCTTATTTCACTGATGTCTATCACACCTACAAGTACACTGTACTTATATTTATATACCATTTATTTATCCTTTCATTAGTTGGTTTTATTTGTTGGTCATATCTGTCTCTTTAAGATATATATTTAATTTTCACTATTATCTTATAATAAAATAATCTTATAATAAATTAATATGCCTTATTTAAATCTTAGTTTTGTTTATGTATATATTTTCAGATCCTTGACGCAAGTTACCACAGTAGTCCAACATTACAAACCTCAGCACTGATAATATTATGTTCTGTTATCCTAGTTCTTATTATATTAGTGTCGTCAGTACTAGTTTGGAAGTAAGTATCTTTAACATCTTCGTCTTAATTTTTGAAATTTATGTTAGTTTTTGATGAAATTTACTTATAACGGTAAAATAATTATTTTAGACAATAATGGTAAAATAATCAAGTTCTGTTAATTATTTGGAAAAACTACAAAAATATTTTGAAAAACTCAGCCAAAAACTAATTTTGAAAATATGTAATATTATATATTCCTATTGGCAATAATTTACTTAACTTCCAGTTTTCCTGCATCTACAGTTCATAGACTTCATATCATTATAAAAATTTTCAACACACACACACACACACACACACACATATATATATATATATATATATATATATATATATATATATATATATATATATATATATATATATAAATATATAAATATATAAATATATATATATATATATATATATATATATATATATATATATATATATATATATATATAAATATATATGTAAATATATATATATATATATATATATATATATATATATATATATATATATATATATATATGTATATATATATATATATATATATATATATATATATATATAAATATATATATATATATATATATATATATATATATATATATATATATATATATATATATATATATATATATATATATATATTTATATATATATATTTATTTATATATATATATTTATGTATATATATATATATATATTTATGTATATATTTATTTATATATATATATATATATATATATATATATATATATATATATATATATATATATATATATATTTATGTATATATATATATATATATATATATATATATATATATATATATATATATATATATATATATATATATATATATATATATATATATATTTAAGGTTAATATTTATATAATATAATAACGTTAAGGAAAATATAATATTTTTGATACAACTTTTATTATTTTGCACTAATTTATTGTTAAATTTCAAAATTTTAACTATACAATTTAGAAAATAAGATGTATTGTTATTTTTTCGGCTTTTATTTAGTTATTTTTATAATTTACAAAAAAGTAATTATCTAATTATTTCGAAGTTAAACGTTAAAGTAGCGATTTATGTTCGTGCATTTAAGATTGATAATATAATATTTTTAATATTATCATTCTTAAAAGCACGAACCTACATCGCTACTTTAACGTTTACCTTCAAAATAAGTAGATAATTATTAAATAATTGTTTAGTCGAAAAAATAACAATACATTTTATTTTCTAAATTGTATAGTTATAATCTTGAAATCTAACAATAAATTAGTGCAAAATGATAAAAGTTGTATCAAAAAACTCTCTTGCACATAACATAAATGAAAATTTATTAATGTTTCTTATATTATAAAAAATGAAATGTTATGAAAAATGAAGCATTTAATAGAAAATCCATTAAAATTTATCATTACGCTTGCTTTTATCACCGTCAATAATAATTATTATATAAATACAAAAATAAAGTAAAATTCCTCTTAAAAAAGGAAATTATTTCCTAACATTTCTGAAATTTAATGATCGGAAAAAATTCATATAATTTTGTTTATTCCGGTTTAAAAGAATCATAAATATTTTAACTTGATTCTGCTTCTAAATATTGTTACGATTTAGCTGAGTGTTTATACAAATGATTTATCCGGTTCGATCACTGGATTGTCAATGTTAAACTCGCAAACTTTAATTTTTACAATAAATGCAATTAATAAAGTTCCATTGTAAAGTTATAATTTATTAAACAATTTGTTATAATTTTAATTTTTCGCTGCTTTCGTAATGCATAATATAAAAGTAAATATGAGTAGTGAGTTAACTATGTGACATAAAGTTTCTTGTTATAATTTTTCTTGTTTAAATTAAATTTTGACATTATATAATAAACAATACTTTAACAATTATAGGAATGAATAAAATAAGTATTTTACGATATTCATATCTATAGTCATAATCATCTTTGAAATATTATTAACGAGAAATATTAGTAATATCTATCTGTCTGTCTATTTTTATCTTTGCAATCTATTATTGGATTCAAGGCTCGCCTTAATCTTTCTTTGTTCGCTTATTATTAACGTCCTATTTCACGCCATTATATAGCCAAATCGAGGACGTATAGACCCGATTTACCTAGTACCATCTGCACATTGCATAGTTCCATGTCAGCCTATAGTACTGACATGGAAGATGGGTTGTCCCATGAATTCTGCACTCCAACAAGGGGTCATAAATGTGTTATTCACACCACCGATCGCAATCGCATAGTGAAAAATCCCTTTTTGTATACTGCCCCTATCGGGATTCGAAACCGGTTTTTTCCGCTCTCATTGCCGCACGTTTAACCATTCCGCTTTGGTCGGTTAGTAATACATATCTAAGAAATTTAAACATGATAACTTTGAAACATTTTTTTCTTATGTCGAAATATAAACAATAACTGTGCATATGGTACCGTTATTAATTAGACATTTTTTTAGTTTAAGGAAGAAATCAAGATTATAATATACTTACTGTTAACTTATTGAAACCCAATACGTGCATAACTGGACTTCATGCGTAGTTAATATGTTAATATTAAAGTATATGTTAGCATCAGTCTAATACAATCCATCAATGATTACTATCATATGTTCATAAAATCTATTTTGATTTAGTCATGTGTGACCAGCTCGTAAATCTTAAGACCTACGCACATCAAAACTTTTTATACTAAGTAATGTTCAAAAACTAATTAATTTCTTCTCCAAACAACTTAAAAAACTGATAAAATTAACATTAAAACTGAGAAAATCAAATCTTTAAACCCATTTTGAATTGGTAATTTATTCTTCTATATGAATATTCGTATCAATTTAATTAAACTCGTTGATCTTTTAATTTAAACTCATAGTCAATATTAAATCTAACAGAATCAACATTGAAAATTATCAAGATTGTTTTCGGTAATATAAATGTAATTAAACTCATTGACCTCATTTCATTCTACAAGCATTCGGCTCTAAATACGCTTAATAACACAACAAAATCTAAGATAAGACAACACAAATAATAATCGTTGAAAATAACAGATATTATCCTTAATTCAATCCTTTTCTACCCATTTTCTCTTGTAATCCTCTGTTAAATGTGCGATTGATGGAAATTGATAAGACAAACCCGTAACTTTTTTTTTCGATTGTTTCGAACTGTGTCGTTTTAAAAATCAAAAAATTATTGTATCCTTTTCTGTTCAATATTAAATATTGTTTAAGTGTACAGTTTGTTATTTCATTAAAAATTAAATTAAATAGTTTTGGTTTGAGTTGAAATAAATTTTAGAAAATTAATCGAATAAAATTGGCCAATTTTAGGGAAAAAATAAACGATACTTAAATTTAATTGCATTGTTTTTTAACGATAAATGTCAAAATATAGGTAAATAAAATAAATTTTTAATCCAATAAGTTTTATTAAGGGATAAATGCCAAAATATTGGTAAATAAAATAAATTTTTAATTCAATACCTTTAATGATATACCATACCAGCATACCTAGAGTACACGACAAATAAATTCTAAATATTAACTAATGTATTATATTTTCCAGAATAATTTTATTAAAAACAATCCGTCTAGATAAGAAAATAATACGCACTTTGGTTTTACAACTCGTCGCGGGCTGTCGGTATCACTTAATATTGATATTCTCAATGTAGTTTTATTGTTACGCAAATTAATATTTGCATATTTGCAGTCTTTTACATTCAATTGTTGGGGTGGATTCGTTAATAAGATCGTTTAAATATTATTTCATGGAAACATTTTAATTCAAATCTAGAACTTGTATACATATGTAATATAGTTAGTAGTTGTACGCAGCATTTTACATTTTAAAGAACACTCAACTTAGAGTTTGAATTTTATATATAAAAATATTATTTAATTTTATATTGCTACAGTTTATACAAATATCACTTCATTAAATCAAACCATCACTTGATTTCCATCATGTTCCCAATGATAAGTTATTTCCAAGTTTCTAAATTTATAAAAAGGATACTTTCTAATAGGGATTTATATTAATATCTCAATATTTAATCTTATAGTATTATTAAACCAGAAAAGTATAAAAAATCAAGTTTAATTTTTTGCTTGCTCCGCTCAAAATTCGTTTGTTTTCATTCTATCATTAATTTTATTCTTATACAATATAAAAAGACATAATTAAAATAACGACACCGTAATACACGTGACGTTCATCGAACGAATGTTTTATGCAAATTATAAAATATACGAATATTATATTCTACATACACTACAATATGGAAATATATTTTATTATTTTTATATTTATTTTCACTTACGTTTTAATATATGTTTGTTGGTTAAGGTGGGTTTTATTTAAAAAAAAATAGAAATGAAAATTGTTTATGGTGATGTTGGTACAATGGGTAATGGATATAAGTCTACCAAAGCATAAAACGTAGAATAGGAATTTTAATTTTTGAAATTTTATATCGAGTAGATATAGGTATTAAAATTGATTTTATTTTCAAAAAGTAACATAATTTTCTTTCTTTCAGACACAAACGAAAAGTGCAAAACTTTTTACCATGCAAAACTCCTACACGTGGTCATTCACTGGATACAAGCGGAGTAAATGGGCGTTCTGTTATATATGAAGATCCAGATGTTCATGTAGGACATCGTCCTCTTGTTTTGCGACATCATCATAATATCGAGGTATGCATGTATTGATATCATCCTGTAACCTTACGAATCTATTTGAATCTTTTGTATAAAGTCCACTTCCGGTGTACTGGAGAAGAAATTATATATGTATTCTTTAATTTAAAATAGTAATTTGAAACCTTCATAATATTCTGTGTGCACGCCTTTTTTGTGTTATTTTTTTTATAACTAAAACACATACTATTTGTATACGATGAGTTTGACACCTTGGCCCATTTAAAATAAAATTATTTATTGTCTCAAAAAACCAATCTGAAATTCTCTAGATTAAATTACAACCCGATATAAATTGAAGCATCGAATTGAAGCTGTAGTAAACCCCTTTTATTCAATTACTACTAAAGCGTTGATTGTAATTTGAGTTAAATTTTATTTTTTGTTTTGATATTTATTTGTTTTAAATATTTTGACATGTCGTTTTGTATTATGTGGAACCAATTTAATAAACCGGAAATTTAAAACGAATTTTGAGATATTTTGACAATTATTTCCTGCATTGTACATTATAAATACATAGTTTGATAAATTTTGTATTCAATAAACCTATGGCTTAGAGGCCGTAAACGGCCCTTACCGAGTCTTAACTGAGATCTTGTGAACCATTTTAATGATTGGTACACATTGAAGACGGTCAGCTCAACGAATGTTTTTACACAAAAACGCATTTTATGTCATTTTTATTGGTGACCGAGGCGTAATTAAAGACTCTCTTAACCCAAAATCTTACAACCGGTCACTAACAATTTAAATTTCCTACATATATTGCATTGCATATAGAATGATTTACATAGAAATATCAAAATTTTATGATATTCAAAATTTGTCGTGCGTAAAATGCCAAAATTTTTAGCTTTTTGTGTGTTTAACTGGTATCTTAACAATTTGTATAAATATTAATAAAAATTCATCAAAATTTACACTCACTTTAAATTATATTCTTATTAGTAAAACTCATATATTTATACTTTATATAACATCATTGTCATATAAATTAATACATGTTAAAATATCCTTCTATAAAACATACACAAGATAATACTTTTATAATATTTAATATTATATAGTAATATTAAAAATTGTTGATGCGGTCTTGTAAATAATTATTAATTTTGTTACCGCAAGATATAAAACTACAAAATAAATCAAATTTTGCTAAATCAGATAAATATACTCAATTTTTTACTTATAAACAATACACATAAACAACAAACAATAATTTTAACTAATCATCAACTTTCACTTATCTTCCGAATAAATATGTCTCTTACCAGCAGCAATTTAAAATTCAACTCTTGTTTCAAATAGTTGTTTATTTTTATCATTTTTACTTAAAATATGAAAATTCGTCCTGTTAATTTTTAACGCAAGTTTTTCGAAATTGTCCCCTTTTCATTTATTTCAGTATGTACAAAACTTCAAATAAAAATGGAAGGAAAAATAATTTTACATACCCTCAAAATAGAAATTTTATAATCTTTCAATCGCCATGACAAATGTTACTAGAATGCGTCTTAATGTTTACGTAAGTAATGGAAAAGTTATCAGAAAGAACTGTCTTATAGTGCAGTATTTGTAACATGTAAAGTATAAATCGTGAATTAAAAATAAAATTAATAATTGTATATATTATTAAGTAATATTGATACACTGTATTAAACTGGTCCTTATATTTCAAAATATAACGAATTAGATAATTTCTACAGTTTATTGCTCCTGCTGGTTCATCGATTAAAATAACGGAAGCTTTACATAACTCGATAGCTCTTTCTGATCTCGGAGTAATGCAGATCGATAGGCAAATTATTAGACTTACTTATCAGCACCATACATATCGTTCAATTTAGTTATATTCTGACTTATTAGAACGTATTGGTAGACCAATGCCACCACAGTCTAAACGATAATCTCTTAAAATATGAATATATTTCTTCCAAACAACTGTCACCCGAAACTGTCTGCAAGTATAAAGCTCTTGAAAGTGCTGTTTTCTTTCGAAGTTTATCCATTGTAAGAGAGCAAGTCAGCCAAACATGAGCATATAAAATAGAGTATGATCAATTAGTTAATACTTCTTTATTGTGGTATTCGTTTATGGTTAGTAAATTTGGAATATAGTGGGATGCTATAGTATACAAATATTGGTCAGAATTATGATCACGTTTCGATGTATTTAGTTCACTTGGAGACCCGAAAACACTCGTGTAACTTTAATAACGCATGTTTGCATATATTACAAATGTTAATCCAACAAATTCAATACATCATTATAAATAAATATCAAAACATGTTTCACCGAGTAGACACTTTAGTATGATCAATTTGAAATATTTTTTCAACAATGAGTTTTTGTTAATTTAATTTGTGAAATAATCCATAATTGAATTTCGGATAAAAAATTACTTATTAAATTATTTTGATTTTTTTTTTTCAGATGATTCATCCTAAAGCTATTCACTTTCCAAGTGGATATCCAATGACGTCTTCTCCACCACTTTTTGTTTGTTCATCACCGGGTCCTGACCCATATCGATCAAATGATAATGTATACGAAGAACTTGGTCCTTCGCATGATTCTGACATTGAGTCAGAACTACCAATAAACTCGGACGATGATTTCGCCGAAGATGAGCTGAGCCTGCCGGGCGAAAGATCGTTTCAAAAGAATCCAAATAGTAACACACCAAATAATAATATTGGTAATTTTAGTAATAGTATTAAAAATAGTAATAATTGTGATAATAATAGTAATAACATTTCTACAATATGCAATAATAATGGTACGAGTGACCCAGTAACGATTATTCCTTGTAATGATGAAAATGTATCACTTGAAAGACAGTTTAACGAACACAATTCATTAATGAGTAATAATAGTATTAGTAATAATAGTAACAATAATGGTTCAATTACATCAAATAGTCCAATTATATTTCGTAATCGAAAAATCTATCAACAAAATGATGATCATAATATGAAAACATCATCACTAAAAAATAATCGGGACCGTATTATGACTTTACCATATCGTTCGAATTTATTATCTAATATTAACAAAAATAATAGTAATAATGATAAATATAATGTGGCAACAATATATCGTGATCATACCAATGACCGTTTACTCATGTTACCACCGGCGCCCCCGATACAATTATATACCAATAATAATACAACAAAATCACTTCGAACAATCAATAATAATAACACAAATAATAATCGGATATATTTTGATCGATCCTTAAAAAACCAATTTAATTATAATCACGATGATTATTTATTAGAAACTAATTCTGATTATACCGACCCAATTGATCATCATCGCGAAAACAATGATGCTCTTCGACTGAATACGTCGTCTGCTAATAATACCAATTTATTTAATAATCATTTGCAGTCCTATACTACACATCATCCATATATATTACCAGAATTCACAACATTTCGATCATTAAATGCACACTCCATAATACAACAGTCTTCGCAACAATACTCACCGAATACTATGATTTATTCCAGAGATTCAAGCTTTGGAAGTGATTCGGGTTATAGTCAACATACTCAGGCTTCATCCAATCGTAACGGTGGCAATAATAATAATAGTATTGATCGCAATTTTGGTTGTAGTTTAATTGGTACCACATTTGAATGGACCAGACAACGATCAAATGATAAATCTAACAAAAATATAACATATGATGTATCTTGAAAACAATTTTGAGAAGGTGGCGTAGATAGAATTTAATGATATCCGAAATGGCTATTGTAAAATTGTCCTTATTTTTACTACATTATCAATTTAGTTCTTTATCGTTAAAAACTAAACAAAAATTGTTCCAGTTTGTATAAAATTTTTATGTTTTTTATTTTATTTTTTCATCAATAAAGCCAATTATCAATTGAGCGGTGCCGCGCGCCTATAATAAAAAAAATTAAAGTCTCAACCACAACACTAAAGACTGTTGAAAAATACTTTTTACATTTATTATTATTATTACTTTTATTATAAAAAAATCGAAAATTCATTTGAAAATAAAAAAAGAGCACAATATTTGAATCCTAATAAAAGCATAACAACTATTATGAAAATAACATAGACTTCATTTTGTTCAATTTTATAGTTAAAAACACTTGAAAAATATATGTACCTGGGCAATAGTGATCTTTTTTTCCATAAAAACGCTTACAAGAACCAATACATACAAATTTAAATTTTGTTTTTATATTTTATGTTTTTTCATGATCCTACCATAAAATGAAAAATTAATTTGAAAATAAATCATATCACAAATTAAAATAAAAAATGTATTGAATAAATATTTGAAAAAGCGAAAATTAGTAAACTACTTAATATCTAGTCAAAAACGAAAGTTTTTTAAAAAAAAAATATTAATTATTTTTAGTGTAAATAATTTAATTTTATTCGATAATTTGTACATATTTTTTTGTTTAAATTTCGGTTTGTTCTTATTGTATAAAGTATTATAAATCAAATTTGTATTTAATAATTATAATTAATTTATTATTATTTTTAAATAATTAAATGTAAAATTTTTAAAAGAAAAATGAGGGAATAAACAAAAATGAGAAATCAATTCTAAAAAATTTTATTAAAAAAATAAATTGATAATCTTTCATTTTATCCCGGAAAATATAAAATTATATACCAAAAAATCGGTTATACTTTAATGAATTTTGTTTGGATTTATAAATATATTTATTAGAATTAAAAGTGTAAGTTAGATTTGGAAATTTTGATTCATACCATTGCTTTATTTATTTAAAATATTTGTTGTAAAATATAATCTTTACTAAGTTTACCTAAAGTTTTATTTTACTTATTAAATTTTAAAATTAACTTATAATTTTTTTATTTATTTTATCATAGTTTTAAAACATACAAATATGCTCAACATATTTATAATGGCTTAAAAACCGTAAATAGTCCTAACTGCGTCGAACTGAGACCTTACGAACCATTAATACGTATTGGTGCACATTGTAGGTGGGTAGGTGGCCAGGGATCATTTAATCTTTGAATATTAGTTTAAAATAACAAAATATAGTAATTTACAAAAGCAAATTCTTTACTTTTACACACAATCGTGTTTTATGTCATCCGTTGCATGTTAATTTGTTGGCCAACGGCGAGAATCGAGCTTGAGACCGCGACGTGATGAGAAACTCTCTTAACCCTGAAGTTACAAACGGCGACAAGGTCATATATGTAATGTATCATAAACGTAGAATTACATATCTGACGTTTTTATGTGACGGACATCCCGTGACACATTCAACCAATTAGAAAGAACTACTTCGCCGAATTTTCGGAACGGCGAAGACATGAACAAAATTTATCTTTTCAACGCGACGGCACAGATTCCTGCATACATAATATTCTTTTAATTACTGCATACATATTATTTTTTTATAACATAACATGTTTTTTTTATTCATTATTAGATTGAAGCATTGTGCCCTATATATATTTAATTATTCCTACTGAATTAAAAACTAAAAAATCGGTTTTTATATACATATATATGTAAAAAAAACTGCGCCGAAAACCCTTCTGCGCCGTAAATCACCGAAATACAGAGTCAACTGTATTTCCTGCGGCGGGAAGTCGCGCCGAAAAATCGTCGGATATGTAAATCCACCTTTAGTGTGGCAAAACGAAAACGAATTAAACATTGCCATGGAAATAGCAATGCCATGAATCAATATGAGGAATATGTCAATATGAAAATTATGATGAGGTTACATAACAGTAATTTGTACTTTATGATTCATCTTTAAAGAGTTTTTTTTACTAAATATCTTTATTTGAATAGCGATTTTTCATTGTTTTAGCAAAGATACCAGTATATTCTTGTTTTCGATTTTATATTAATAGTAATATATTCATTATACTGAAACATTTAAATACAAAGATATTAAAATTTTAATTAAAATTGCAGAGCTGTTATATAACCTCATGATAATTTTCCTATTGAGTCATGACATAATTTCCATGGCAATTTTCAGTTAGTTTTCGTTTTGCTATCCTTATACATAAACGATTTGCAATAATATCTTTTCAATATTGTTTATCTTTTCAATATTCTATTTCAATTATATTTATTAAATAAATCACCAATTTAGTCAAGCCTTGTACTTAGTAATTTGTACTTTATGATTTAACTTTAAATAATTTTTTGTTCTCTAAATGTCTTTATTTGATTGGCGATTGTTCATAGATTAAGGTAAAGATATATTATTGTTTTTGATTCAAATACAACACAGTTGGGATTTTAAATGTAAAAATTGTGTTTTACATAAAAAGTAAATTACTTACAAAAAACGAAGGCAAAACCATACTCAATGCCATTTGTTTTAAAATGTCTAAACTCTACTACCGACGTTCTACTCAAACTCATCATTAACATATATAAATGCATATTTGCATAGTCAATTAGTTCCAAATCAATAAGGAGTTAAAGGTCTACGTTATTAGTCGGAAAGGGATTGCGTTCACCTGAGCCAATTAAGTTGATTTTTAACGGATTTGTTAAAAATTCTAATCTAAAACAAATAATTGTAAAATAATAAGACAATTTTTTAACAGATGGTGCCTTATTTAGAATAAGATTTGAAACGAGATGGTGCGACAATTTTTTATATAATCTCGTTTTTCACATATAGAATGTAAAAAATGAACTAATGTAAATTACACTTTTTTTACATTTAAAACCCCGGGTAAATTACATCGTGTAATTTACACGCCCAACTGTGAAATAAAATTCATATTAAAATTTTAATTCATATATTATCATATATAATATGATGATAATTTTTATATTGAGTCATATAGGCTACACTATTTCCATGCTAATTTATAATTAGTTTTCGTTTTGCTGCCGTAACACTATTATGAATGAATTAATAATGGTCTCGAAACTTAAAACGTCATCATGTTTAGTAGAAACTAAAGATCATAATGACTTTATACTCATTTTTTAATGATGACTGTTTATTTTTTACTGAAATCGTACTAAAATAATTTTAGTTTTATTTAGTAAATTGTTCACAATTCTCAAGCATGTATCAACTATTATTTTCATACGTATTTGATTGATTGATTGATAAGACTGTAAGACCAAGCGCTAGGCAAGATTCCCGGATAACGCCGGGCCTATTCCTACAGTCGTTTACATAAAACAATAGGTAAGGATGGAAAGTATGTTAGTAAGGAGAGAACGACCCGGTTACAGACACCTGGCAAATCGTTTACTAAACTACTGTTTGCTGATAATCACAAGACAATCACAACTCTTATCTACTAATCTGCAATCGCCAATCAGCATTCTCCAGTCCGCAGCACCTATCTGCTCTGTTGTATTTTGAATAAAATTAAAATTAATTTAAAATTAAAATTCAAAAATAAATTTATTAGTTAGTCGCTCAGGAATCTGTAACTAATTAATATTATTATCTGTTAATTAATTAATTTTATTATTTATTTCAACTCCCGCCCGCACAAGTAACCTAATTAAAACATAAGTACAGAACTCTGAAAGAAAATTTACTAACATGGCTCAGGTATCTGAAACAATTTAATTAATATGGTATGATTGTTTAAGCCATCCATTACGATAATGTTGCCATAATTCGGTAACATGCTCCTCAGAGAATCAAAATAGACTAAGGTGACAATCTTCAGCAGAACCATTTTCCTGTTACATAATAAGTAAAATACTATAAATTGTTAGTAAAATCTATATCCTATTCACATTAACATTGGTTATTATTTTTATTTGGATAGGAAGGAAATTTCTAATTCCATCTTATGTATTTGAGTTTCCTTAACAGTTGAAACTGGAGTATTTAGGTTAATTATCCTGGGCTCCTCTCATCATATGCTGCATATAAAGTTGCGTCCCTATATTTTTCCAGATCCACCATCATCTAACGCGAGGGGCAATATTTATTTATTTTATGACCCGACAGCATTTCATATACATACATTATGACGACCTAATAAACTGTCAATTCGTGTATAGGGTAAATTATTTATATAAATAAATAATTGAGTAAGTTAGCTATAACCTGCAGTTGCAGTTAGCTATAACGTATTAAAATTAAATCATAAATTTTGAACCTGTAACCATAAATTAAATTAATTTGGTATGCTAGATTAAGTACCCGTCAACCATTACGCTGATGATACCATAATATTAGAATATGTTTGTCAGAAAATCAAACTAAATCTCTGAAAACGTTTTACATTCTAAAATAATGCAACATCTTTTTCAAAATAAAATAAACTTTCCTTGTAAGCCCTCTCCAACTATAATCATATTTATACTTATATAAATAATTAAAACCAAACTTTTCCATAAATAATTATTATTATTTTTATATTAATAGTCGTGATCAGGGATGTCACTTTACTACAACTGTAGTAGATCCGCTGCGAACTTCACCGTTCATAAATAAAAAAAGAACAATTGATATTGACTTGCAAAAAGCACCATTTAATCCAAATACGAAACTTAATACGAAGCTTAATAAATTTAAATAACGCATAGATAACCCACAGGCACGTATACACGACACACAGGCAGGGATGCCCCATACATGCAGAAAGTATGAAGCAGTAGCACCCCAAAAGTGGAGGAAATCGACAGCCCCCGGAGCAAACCCCATTCAAGCAAACCAAACAAAACACGACCCAAACTCGACATCCCACCAAACATACATCTATTAGTAGTAAACAAACTCTAACACGAGAACCCTATTGTAAGCATCCAAACTACGAACTCATTCAAAGCACCCTCAACAAAGGAACGCCAACCTACAGATAAATAAAAAGTGCAGACCTATCTCAACTGACATCCAACAAACCGCAATTCAAACACCCCACATTCCGGCGAATCCTCCAGCTCCCAACAAATCCCGCTCGCGTCCAAAACCCAACAGAGGCTAACAGCCGCCACCGCAACTAGATCAACCCTCATGCCCGTCCCAATCAAATCCAGCCCCGAAACCCCCTTCCTCCCAACCACAGCAGTACCATGAGGCAAAGAACAAATCACTTACATGCAGCTTACAATACCTACAAAAACAGCTTCCTCCAAGACTCTCCTGCAAAACTCCAGCCCACTTCAGAATCAGGCGACGTCCTCCAAAAATCCAGCCAAAACATCAAAAGCTCCCGACACTCTACAAAATTGAATGCTTCCAAACCACCACTGCAAAACTGCTACAATCCCGCCGACACCCAAACATTATAATAGTTCCAACTCCCCGTCACTAAAATAAAATCCCCGCCCGACCCGTCACAAACTTCCAGACTAAACAACCCTCAACCGCAATCCCAAGATGTATCTCCGATAATGGAAGATACAGACTCTTGTTCTGCATCAAATCTAAACACTCCTGTCCTACAAAACTCCTGAGGATGTGTACACTTTCCTTATTACTTATGTGTCACACCTACGCACCCTTTGCTGTACACAAGTTACCTCAACTTACTGAATTTCGCACTCAAATCCGACTTCCTATCAAATGATATGAATGGAGCTCCTCGAAGTCAACACCAACTATTCCTATTTTTAAAATGTAGCAAATTTGAATTTACATAAACAGTAAAAATCGAAGCAGATCCGCCACATCTACAGTAAAGTGACACCCTGAACGTAGGCATACAAATCCTTTAAAACTTTAACTATTATTTTCATACGTATTTTTGATGTGTTTTTATTTATTTTAAAATCGGTGTCTATAAAATTGCTCTAAGTAAAAATTCATTATTTTAAATGTGATATCACTCCAACAAGCATAGCTCAAGTAACATTATCAATATAGCCAATTGAAATCTATGAAATCTGTTTAATTGTACAACCAACTCACAAATAAATAGAAAAAACTGGAAATCATATAAGGCTTGACTAAATGAATGATTTATTTAAGAAATAATTGAAATGATCATACAGTATTGAAAAGATATGATTACAAAAGATATGATTCAATATTTCGGAGTGATGTCGTTGCCTATGCACATTTCTTGATTTTCCACGACATCAATAAGTTTACTGCGGTGTAAATATTTATAAATTAAGGCATCAACTTCTTCTCGTTCATCTCCCGTAATAGAATAAGATCGTGATAAAATCCATGCATATTCCTCTGAATTATATGTGTCGATATCAACGCAATACCAAACAACTGAATACATATCATAGTCAGTATATAATATACGGTAGTTCGTGCGAGACGGATCTAAAAACAGTATTTAATAATTTCTGTTTATATATGAAAAATTAAGTAATTTAATGATAACTTACTATCAGCGAATGTGATATTAAACATACCACGCAGAGGTACCTCATTTGGGAACGATAACAATGCATATCCTTCCATACGAACATGATACATAGTATCCAAATCTGTTCCAGAGTTAACCACAATTAACTTATTTGGTGTAGAAGATGAATAAAATTCTGAAGTTGAACAATTTTGAGATGCCACTGGAATATCGTATCTGGGATATCGGTGCAATTCATACCATGTACCTAAGTATCTTTCAATTTCAAAATTTTGAATAATTGGTAGAGAACGACACGGTCCTTCAGATATAATTTGACTTTTTGTTTCGTTAAGCACAAATAATACAACAAGCCATATAACTTGATACATTTTGTAAAAGAAGAACTTGACACTTGAACTGATAAATGACTACTGTATCGTGTGATCGATAAATTTGCGGTGTTATCGAAATTAATTTTCTTATCATTCGCATGATAATATATAAAAAATTTGTTGTTAATATTAACAGGTAGAGTAGAATCATAATATAATTACCTAATATTCAAAAGAATGATTTATCAACAAAAAATTTGGAGAATTTCAGTATAGTCAATTGAAACAGCAATAATGTAATTTACAAATACTTGTCGAAAACGTGTTACTGCCGGTATTCAGTTATTTTATTATTTCTTAATCATTAATTTAGAATTTATACGTATTTTATTAATTTGATGAAAATTTAAACTTGTTTGTGTCAAGTATTTATCATCGTGTCCAAATAAACATTTAACAGTGTAAATGGTTTTGTATAAAGTAATGAAGTATCAAAATTATAAAGTAAGTTTCACTATCAATGTATTCAACAATAAGTAAGTGTTAGAATCCAAACATGTATATTTTACATATATATATATATATATATATATATATATATATATATATATATATATATATATATATATATATATATATATATATATATATATATATATATATATATATTATATATATATATATATATATATATATATATATATATATATATATATATATATATATATATATATATATATATATATATATATTTTATATATATACATTTTTTATATATATATATATATGTATATATATATATATATATACATATATATATATATATATAAATATATACATATATATATAAATATATATATATATATATATATATATATATATATATATATATATACATATTTATATATAAATGTGGGATCACCCTGTTACACAACATAAACTTTACCGGTAACGGAAAAAGCTGACCGTAATAATAAAAATCGAATCGAAAACGAAGGGGGAAAAAAGAAGTAGTCGATTCAAGAACGCGAGAAGATAAAGCAATCAAAATATAAAATTGTTAATATTAGAAGACTGTCGGTTGTTTTATTTTATTTAAATAAATCCTTTTCGTTGGATTCCCACAAAATTTGGGGGCTCAACCGGGAGCCTGGATAATTTAAAACATCTTATCCAATAATCGAGAAGGATTTTTTGTCTCGCAAAATTTGGTGAAGTTCAACCAGTAAAAGAATAAATATAGGAAAACGTGGTGACTGAGATTCCACTAGCAAGGTCACGTAATTATATTTTTTTTTGTGTGAAGTGAAATATACAGTGCGTGTAGAAAACGTGTTCACTAAGATGCGTCGAGGAAACAAGAAGGGTAAACAGTCGCAGAAAGTCACATTCACAGAATCGGACGAAGAAGAATATCGAAAACAGTTCCAGTTAGGTTTAGAGAACAAGAGAAATTCCAACAGTTCTGCCAAACAAGCGAACTACGACGGAAACATGCAGTTGACTGAGGAAAATCAAATCGATACGGGAGGAATTATTGCAGCTGAAACGTGAAAATGAACAGTTAAGAAATCAATCATCTAATGCCGAGAATGTAATAGAGAATGTGGCCGGTACTAGTGAACAGTTAAACGAAACCGCTATGATAAATGCATCAACGGCTGGAACAGTATTACAAAACGATGTTAACGAGTCGAAATCATCATTGCTAAAATCGAATGCAATTCATTTGAAAGACCTAGCCGAATATATTTCTAAGTTTGATGGATCGGGTGGACATCGCATAGAAAACTGGATCGAAGAATTTGAAAACACTGCTGTGTTATTTGAATTACTCCCGTTACAAAAATTAGTTTTTGCAAAACAATCGTTGGTTGGTAGTGCAAGAGAAGCACTCAAAACTGCACCAAATATCAAAAGTTGGGACGACATCAAGAATTTATTACTTAAGGAATACAAGAAAACATTTACGAGTGCTGATGTTCATGGACAGCTACAAAGAAGGAGAATTAAAAAAGGGGAATCAATAGGTGAATATTTTTTGGCGATGAGAGAAATAGGTGCATTGGGTGGAGTGGAAGACGAAGCAATTTTTCAGTATGTTATCAATGGTATAGACGACAGTGAGTCAAATAAAATTCTATTATACGGTGCTAAAACCATAGATGGTTTCCGAGATAAACTACAGTTATATGAGAAATACAGGATGAAAACGAATGTGCAAGCACAACCTAAAGCAAGCAGATTAAATATTTCACAAAGCAACCTAGGAATGAGATGCTTCAATTGCGGTAAAAGAGGTCATGTGTCGAATAGTTGTCGAATGAAAGATGAAGGGCCAAAATGTTTTCGTTGTTTGAAATTCGGACATAAAGCCCCGGATTGTCCCGAGAAACAACGAGCAATTCAAACACAAACATTGAAGAAAGAGACATTACATATCGAAGGTGAAACAGACAAGCTGAGGTACAATCATAAATTGGTTACTATTGTTGGTTGTCCAGTGGAGGCGCTCGTGGACACAGGGAGTGACGTAACTCTTGTACTCGAAGGAGTTTATACTAGAATCGGATCTCCAGAGCTACATGAGTATCCAACAAAGTTAAGAGGAATCGGAGACAGTTTCATCGAAACCCTGGGGTTCTTCTTCGGAAAAATAATTATTGATGGTGATGAATTCAGCGGCAAAATTCATGTGGTGCCGCAACGATCCATGCAAGTCAGCTGTATAATTGGAACGAATATGTTACATAGAAGCGGAATCATCATGGGCAATGAGGGTATAGTTGTCAAAAAGCTATCCGATGATTTTTTGAGTGCATATCAATTACAAGAGGAAGAAATTGTTCAAGTATACAACGATCAACATCGGAAAGAAATTGAACAACTGGTAAAAAGTTACAAGCCAAAAAAGTATAGTGAATCACCGATACAAATGAGATTGATCCTAAAAACCGAACGTCCTATTTTCCAACCACCAAGACGAGTTGCTCCGAAAGAAAAAGATGAGATAGAACAACAGATTAAAGAATGGCTTACGCAAGACATAATTAGACCTAGCACTTCCGAGTACGCCAGCCCAGTTGTGTTAGTCAACAAAAAAGATGGTTCTAAAAGACTATGCGTAGATTATAGAAGACTAAATAGAGAAGTTGTGATGGATCGTTATCCTCTCCCCATAATAGAAGATCTGATAGACCAACTATACCCATACCAAGTATTTTCAACTCTTGATCTAGAAAATGGATTTTTCCATGTATCAATTGAAGAGGCAAGTCGGCATTTCACAGCTTTTGTTACACATATGGGACATTATGAGTTTAATAAAGTACCTTTTGGGTTATGCACGTCTCCAGCTGTTTTTCAAAGATTCGTTAATTTCGTGTTCAGGGAATTAATACAAAATAAAACTGTAATACTATACATGGATGATCTAATTGTGGGAGCAAAAGATGCAAACGAAAATCTGGCAAAAGTGAAAAAGGTGATGGAAACGGCAAAGGAATATGGGCTAAAATTCAAATGGAAGAAGTGCAAGTTCCTCTGCAATAAAATCGAATTTTTAGGATACATAGTGTCTGATGGAAAAATCAAGCCATGTCCAGCCAAAACGAATGCAGTCAAGAATTTTCCAGTTCCACACAATCTTAAGACGACCCAAAGCTACCTAGGATTAACTGGTTATTTTCGAAAGTTCATTCCAGAATATTCAGTAATTGCACGACCTCTTACTGATCTTTTAAGAAAGAGTGAGAAATTTGAATGGGGAATGTCACAACAAAAAGCCTTTATTACTCTAAGAGATTGTTTAATTAGTTCTCCTATCTTAAGTATTTTCAGACCAAACGCTCAAACCGAGTTACACACGGATGCGTCTAAACATGGTTATGGAGCTATTCTGTTGCAGAAGAGTCGAAATTACGATACTTTTCATCCCGTTTATTACTTTAGTAAGAAAACGAAACCTTCCGAAGAGAGATACAGCTCGTATGAATTGGAAGTACTAGCTATAATTGCGGCATTGAAGAAACTTAGAGTATATCTGTTGGGGCTCAGATTTACAATCGTGACGGACTGTGCGGCATTCAAGATGACCATGAGTAAAAAGGAAATAGCACCACGAATAGCCGGATGGGCATTAACTTTGGAAGAATTCGATTACGTTTTGGAACACCGTAGTGGTACGAAAATGAGACACGTCGATGCACTTAGCAGATATCCAGCCACTTTAGTGATAGAAGATGAGGTTATGAATCAAATCGAAGAATTACA
This sequence comes from Tipula lateralis, assembly GCA_963932295.1. NCBI lineage: Eukaryota > Metazoa > Arthropoda > Insecta > Diptera > Tipulidae > Tipula > Tipula lateralis. The sequence goes on from OZ010737.1 coordinate 198,644,107, forward strand.
AAAGAGGGACGAAAATATTCAACTCATTAAGAACCTGTTAGAGCATGGACCATATAAGAATTTTACAATCAATAGAGGATTATTATTCAAAGACGACAATAAAGATGGATTCTCCAAGTTCGTTTGGATTTATCCTGTTAAATCAACATCCACAGACGAAGTAATCCAGAAATTAGAAGTTCAAAAGGTGATTTTTGGTAATCCAAGATGTTTTGTAACAGATCGGGGTACGGCATTCACATCCAACCAATTTGAAGAGTATTGTAAACAGAACAATGTTAGCCATACTTTAATCACAACCGAAAAATGGTATCGTCACGTAAGCAGTGTGCAAAGATTCAGAAATTGCACTTGGCAGCGGAGTTTAAGCCGAACACCATTCGAAATCATGTTTGGTGTAAAAATGCGCAACCCTGAAGATGTTACAATAGCAGAAATAATATCTGAGGAAGTGTTGGAGCAATTTATGACGGAGCGGGAAGCAGATCGAAGTAAAGTACGGCATCAAATAACAAAAATCCAAGAAGAACAAAGAAGGACATTCAACCGAAAACGGAAAAGTGCTAAGGAATATGCACTAGGCGATATGGTTGCTATCAAACGCACGCAATTTGGAACTGGCCTGAAATTGTATCCAAAATTTTTGGGACCCTATAAGGTGATTGAAGTTGGTCCAAATGAGCGATATAAAGTGGAGAAAGTAGGTAGTCACGAAGGGCCCATAATAACATCAAGTTGTGCGGAATTTATGAAATCGTGGAGACAACCGAGAAGCATATTTGACATTGTTAGTGAATCCGAAGATGAAGACCAAAGTAGAGAAGGACGTTTTAGAGAATAATAGTTAGCAAAAATAATTACCATCGTTGATCACAAACACACCGATAAACAAACCAACTCGAATTGATGTTATTTGTCCTAAGACGCAAAATACTCACCTAAGACGCAAAATATTTATCCAAGACGCAAAATACTCATCTAAGACGCAGAATATTTATCCAAGACGCAATATTCTTATACTAAAGATGTAGAGTATTTAATTTATTATAGATGAAATGTAACGTAAGATGCTTACCTAAGATGAAAAAATAATACTACAAATACAGCAATTCGTCGAGACGCCGAATTATCAGGATGGCCGAATCTGTGGGATCACCCTGTTACACAACATAAACTTTACCGGTAACGGAAAAAGCTGACCGTAATAATAAAAATCGAATCGAAAACGAAGGGGGAAAAAGAAGTAGTCGATTCAAGAACGCGAGAAGATAAAGCAATCAAAATATAAAATTGTTAATATTAGAAGACTGTCGGTTGTTTTATTTTATTTAAATAAATCCTTTTCGTTGGATTCCCACATAAATATACATAGTATTATATGTACTACATTATAAACTGATGAATTAAATTCGTTGGGTTTTTTAACATTTTGGAATATATGCAGCGAAGATATACTTGTTACTAAATAATTTCCTTCTCGTGATCTTATTACAACTTCGTTTTACACAGTTTTTAATTATGTGCTGTATCGCTGTTATAAAATGGGGTTTGTTTATACAATCTCTTAGTGTTATATTCTGTTAAACTTACAATCGGAGTTTATGCATAAATTTTATTTTTATGAATTTCTTGTTGAAAAGCATTTAAAAAAAATACTAACTTTAAATCGGTTACTCACCGAAAACAAATACAAATTTATCAGAACATCAAGATTGCTCAATTGATTATCAATACAAATACTTTTGTTGCATTGGCATATTGTTAATAATGCGATTTCTTGTGCTTTCATTTAACGTTATTGTTTTCGAATTCTTTTTAGTATTTAAAATTTTTGTAATTCGTTTTTCGTGGTTCTGAAGAAATTGTTGTTGTGTACTAACTACGGAACCTGGTCGACATAAACGAATATACCCAATGGCCTCGAGTGCTGTAAATTTATAATGTTTTATGATATAGGCCGCGATCATGGTCCCGGTTCGCCCTAATCCAGCTTTACAGTGAACAGCTATTGCATATTTGCTTTCTTCACATATTTTCAAAAACTTTTGAACCAACTGTATTGTAGGTGGGGTGCAGTCATCGAAATATAAATCGTAATGATCTATATCATTTTGAACAAAACTGAAAAAATTCATACCGGAATTTTAAATAGATACAATTACATCTCTGTTATATCAGAGAAATAACTTACTGGTGTGCACTGTACACTGCATCACTTAATCGGATAACCGTTTTTATATTATGACGTTTAAAATATTCGATGTATAAGATACACCCATTCGACACAGTCGTTTCGATTGGAGAGGGAAATGCTAAAAATTTATTTGGTATTATCCAATTCATATAACCGTATTCAGTAGATAACCGCTCATATTCGATAACATCAAAATGGTCAAATGTAAAAATATTCATGTCGATTGCTTTCAGTAGCCCACGATAATAATATATTAAATCGAGTTTTGGAATAGATTTGCATCCAATGGTATCACAAAACGACCTGAAATAAAATAAATTTCAACCTATTATTATCTGATCCTTATCAAACAATAATTACACCAACACATAGGGAAGTTGGTTTCCGCTAGATAATAATCGTACAGCATCGTCGGGTGTTTTTCCTAGTTCTAATACGGCATACATGCCTATCAAAAACGCAGAATTTGTTCGTTTATGATTGTCCTTTATAGAACCACATTGTACAATAACTTTTTTCCTATTGGTATTCGACAATATTGTATTCATAATCTCAGTGTATCGAAAAATTATAGCCAAATCCGATGGACCAAAACATTCCATAATATCAGGGTAGTTAAACGCATCATCAAATGAGATATACACATATTTTCCGGTTGATCTGGGCAGTGTTTTTGCATCAGTTGTACCAAAATATAATCGTTTGCAAATAATTTCCGAAATATTTAGAATTTTGGTCATTTTTATGCCGAAATTGACTTTTGTTTCGATACTAATAAAATTCCCATCTACTGCGATTTAAATGGAAAGTTAAATGAGTTACGATGTAAACTCGAGATAGCGTTGGTGGAAATTTATCTGATATTGTTACGAAAAAGAGTGAAATTAGTAAATATAATAATCAGCAGAATAGAATAATTACCAAAGGAAGAATTTAATATAAAACATTAAGATAACATATACTTATGTATGTATATATATACATATATATATATATATATATATATATATATATATATATATATATATATATATATATATATATATATATATATATATATATATATATATATATATATATATATATAAATATATATATATATATAATATATATATATATATATATATATATATATATATATATATATATATATATATTTATATATATATATATATATATATATATATATATATATATATATATATATATATATATATATTATGTATATTTATATATATATATATATATATATATATACATATATATATATATATATATATATATATATATATATATATATATATATATATATTATACATATATATATATATTATACATATATATATATATATATATATATATATATATATATATATATATATATATATATATATATATATATATATATATATATATGTATATGTATATATATATATATATATATATATATATATATATATATATATATATATATATATATTCAGCTTATGTCGCCGGATGTAGCTTGATAGTTAAGAGAGTTTCTCATCACGCCGCGGTCTCAAGTTCGATTCCCGCCGTTGACCAAAAATTAACATGCAACCGGATGACATAAAAACGCGTTTGTGTATAAACATTCGTTGGGCTGACCACCTACGTGCCACCAATCGTTAAAATCACATCCAATCGTTAAAATGGTTCATAAGGTCTCAGTTGAGACGCGGTAAGGGTCGTCTACGGCCTCTAAGCAAAAAAAATATATATTCAGCTTAGTGAAATTTAGTTCACGTTGTGTAGCTTATTTCCGAAATCTCACAAGAATATTCCGAAAAAGCATTTTGAAAGTTAGAATACATATTTCAATGCATTTAGAAATAAAATAAAACTTTATTACAAAAAGCCTGGACATCATTTTTTAATTTCATTTATTTACTTAAAATAACAATAATTTTGTAATTTATTTAGACTTCAATTTTAGTTTTAAGCTCATTTATATTAGAGTTAAAACTTTTATATCCATTTTATAATATAAATTTTTAGTTTTGAACATTTTTAGTTTTTATGGCTTAGAGGCCGTAAGCGGCCCTTACCGCGACTCAACTGAGACCTTATGAATGAACCAGTTTTTTTAACGATTGGTGCACATTGTAGGTGGTCAGCCCAACGAATGTTTTTACACACAAACATGTTTTAATGTCATCCGGTTGCATGTTAAACCATTAACGTTTAACGTTACATCTGGGCGCGATGAGAAACTATCTTAACCATTAAGCTACAACCGACGACATTTTGGATACGAGTGCATAATTTTTGCATAGAAATTAAATATTTGAAACAAAACGACAACTAATGCTTCCAAATAACTAGTGCTTCCAAATAACCAGTGCTTCTACATAACGATTGTCAGAAATTGTTTAATGTATCACTTTGATATAAATTAAACGTTAATGCATTTGAAATATAAGTTAGTAATTAATTGTGTCAATTTCGTTTTAATCCTGATTTTAAACTTATGTAATACACGGAAAATATTTTGGAGATAAATTAATCAATTAAGGTGAGTCACATTTTATGTGACTAAACATAAAATGATCTCAACCAAAGTGAATTTTGTATTTTTAATGAACCATTACATAAGATAAATTGAAAATACATTAAAAGTAATTTTTTCAAATGGAAATAATTTTTTTTAAGATCATGTTGCAATATATTTGAATGAGTCAAAATTAAGAATAACTCTACAAGATCAATTGATTTGTCTTTGGAGTGAAGTTTCGCAGGCTCCTTATAATTTAAATATTTGATATAAACTGCATATAATGTCGCACATAATTTAAATACAACAAAATTTAAATTCAACTTTATACACGATTATCCTTTTGGGAACTTACTATGTACATGTACAGGCTTGGATTATCTTGTTAAGTAAAGATCGAGTTAAAATTCTATATAACTAGTTAAGTATAGTATACCACACGATTTAACTCCATTTATCAGATATATTTATCGAACAGTGTCCGAATGTTTTAGTAACATAATGTATCATCAATAAATTATATAGAATTACTACTAAATGAGAATATACAATTTTTTTTATTAAACACGATGTCGAAAATATGAAAAATCAATTTATATTTAATTATAAATTTAATCAGTGATAAATTGAATATACAATACAATTACAAAATGTAATTTAAATGTGTTTATTCTATATTTAAACCAATCTCTTAATAACCAATATATTATATGTATTATATTGCATTTAAAATTTATTTTAGTTTGTTTTTTCACCATTTTGAACAAATTGTTAAAAATAAAAATTTCCAACCGACGACGTACGGCTATAGGTACGATTTACGTAAAACCATCTGCACATTGCATAGCTCCATTACGGCCTATAGAACTGACGGCTTTTACAGGCCATTATTGGCCCATACCGTGTCAACAATCTGACCGATGGAGGTTTCGATCACGAGCCAGCTCTTTCAACAATCTGACCGATGGAGGTTTCGATCACGAGCCAGCTCTTCATACTGTTGCAAGCAGTTGGAAGATGCCAGATCGCTCTCTACGCCGTGGAGCCATCGTCTTCGACAGCGACCTCTTCGCTTACCGAAAGGCGGCTCTCCCTTCAAAGATCGCTGTATCATTCGGTTCGGGTCAGCACGCAGAACGTGACTGAGCCAGCGTACTCGCTGTCCTTTGATTTCATGCACGATATCAGGAATTTGCATTAAATTCCTGATCTCGTGGTTTAAACGAACTCGGTATGTGCCATCATCGTCGCGTTTTGGGCCATATATCACACGCATGAATCTTCTCTCGAATGTTAGAAGCCATCTTTCGTACTCATCCGTCAAGGTCCAACTCTCACATCCATACATGACAACTGGTCTGATCAACACTCTGTACAGTTTCAGCTTATCCGCATTTGCAAGATATTTTGGTTTCAGCAGTGAACGTAGAGGATATAAAGACCGATTGCCAGCGACAAGCCGAACCTTGATATCCCCTCCCACACTATCATCGTGAGTAATGAGAGATCCAAGATACTTGAATCTCATTACTCCTTCAAACGTGTGGTTACCACTACTGAAATCACTTGCGTCTTGGTCTCTAAAACCAGAGATCATATATTTTGTTTTGGACTCATTGATTTTGAGACCAACGGACGCTGAAAACTGTTTCAGTGGATCAAGTATCTCTTTCACTCCGTTGCCATTTAATCCAATCACACAGATATCATCTGCATAAGCAAGAAGTTGATTGGATTGTCGGAATAAGATATTGTTTTGAGGTGTAGCACTTCTACGTGCTTTTACGAAGGATGTATTCCAACATGAGATTAAAAAGTATCGGGGACAGCGCATCTCCTTGTCGAACACCAGTAATGATTGCAAAAGTTCTCGATAGCATGTTCTCAACTTTAACACAGCATTGTGATTGCGTTACTGTCATACTACACAGATGTTCGTATTTTTTATGTACATCGCGTACATCACGATACACGGTGTACATCGCGAGATGTTTCGTAGTACTTGGAAAGAATCATCCGTAGCGAAATAACTTGATCAGTGACTGACCGATTTGGACGAAATTCTCCTTCGTAGTCACCGACAATTTCCTCCGCCAGAGGAGTAATTCTTCCCAAGATGATGTATGACAGTAACTTATATGCTGTGCAAAGGAGAGCTATATCGCGATAATTCTCGCACTTCAAGCGATCACCCTTCTTGAAAATTGGGCGGCCACTTTCCATTCGTCAGGCATATCTTCATTTCGCCATACCAATCGAACAAGGTCGAAAAGACAGTTCCACAAAGTTAGCCCTCCGAATCAACCCCTGGTGAACGATTTTTCTTTAGTCTCTGCATGGCCATTGTGAATTTCTCATAGGATGGATGTATGTATAGCCTCTGCATGGCCATTGTGAATTTCTCATAGGATGGACAATGTATGTATTGTATTGTATAAAAACCGACTGTTCTGTTGCTGTAAAACAGTCTAGTTCTTATTCTTAAACCTTTTACATCTACTAAATAAAAAAATACTATATTCAACTACTAAATAGTCTATTTAACCGAGGGTTATAATTTATAGCTAAAGAGTGTAACAAGTTCGTGGATACACAACACACACAATCACATGCATGAAGCACTAGCGAAAAGAGGATATCTGTATATTCCGGCAAATGTCTACGTCAAGTAGCAATCTCTAGGTTTCAATTGAGACACTAGGACAAGGAAAATAATCGATTTTCTTGGTAAACTAATCGACTAGTGAAGTAGTTGAGATTCATTACGAATTTGGGAAAAGTGCATTACATAAATTCATTTCCCTGATATTATCTCTGTCAAAGAAGATTAATTAAAATAGGTTAATAGCTCTCGCATTAGTCAAATACAAATATAGATTTACTTTCTTTATTGCCGTTAATTTATCTTAAATTTCAAGCAGGTTATCAAAACTTACAAACAGTAACTGAGCCATATTTACACTTAGATCTTATTGAAGAATCAGATGAAAATTAAGTTGATAATTAAGTACCAAACAGCATTTTAATGAATTTTGTATTTAATTTGGAATTTATTAAATTCAAATTGATTTTTAAAGAAAAATAAAGTATGTTTTTTTATACCACATAAAAGTTGTGTTTTTATTTAGGATCCATATTCTTATTCTAAGTAGTTCTTACTGGGTATAATTATTTCACATAAGTAAAATTCCTGCAATGTATTGTTCTAAATAGACAACTTGACTTACACATATCAGGAATCAATAAAAACGTCTTATAAAAAGACCAAACTGAGATATATGTAAACTAAATATGTTCGTATGGTTGAAATACTAATATTTAGAAAAGGACATCACAAGATTAATTAGATTCGTAAAGTATCCGTTTAATTGCTCATCCTGTTTCAGTATTTTTATTTTCATAATTATACACATTGGAAGGAGCATCACCCAATTTTTGAAGAGCAAACAATACATAAAAAATTTTATTCTCTCTTTTTTGATGTTCATTTTTTACCAGATAGTTTTTCTGTTATAGCCTCAAGTTCGTATTTATTTTATTTGATATTACTTATGTCTCTTTTCTACAATCTCAAGAGGAAAGCTAAAAACAAAAGTTTTTAATGAAAATTTCAAAAATTAATTTTAATGTTTCTACATTTGTTAAAAAAAAATTTATGAATATTTTCTTTTTCGTTGGTTTGAAAACATAAATTTAAGTGAAAAACTTTGAAAATGGTTTTATTTACATCAATGTGCTCATTTCAAACTAAATGCGGCAAAAGTTGTATTACCCAAACCAGAAAAATAGTTTTGTGATCATCGAGTGATTTTTATATACTAGGTTTCTAATTGCTATACATATGAAACTTTGATTATTTGTTTAAATAAAATATTTTTTTGTGAAATGTATGGTGACGAAATGTACGGAATTATTATTAGGTTTGTTTTCCATCCATTTTTCATAAAAAGATACACAAATACATTGGTTAAGTATTTAACTGAAAAAAATTTTCCGCGTTTTTTATTGTTTACAAGTTCATTTTTAACGATTATTTTTATAATCACTATGGGACTTTGAAATTTTTATCTGTATATGAGACAACTATTCTCAAATGTATATCTTTCTTAAATTTGGTAGAACTTTTAGTTTTAATAAATATCTATATCATTTTATATCTTTTACATCTAAACGTTACGTCGACGCACATGTTAAAAATAAACTTTCAACATTTTGTATGCTTATAACAATGTTGCTATTAACCTATGTTTTTAATTTACATATAGTTTTTCTTTATTATACATTTTATAATATAAATTATGCAGTCTTATTGATTATAAAATTAAAATTGATTGTTTTGCTCCTTTTTAACTTGATGAAGCACAATTTTTAGTTTTTGGAATGATTGAAAATATTATTCATCCATTTAAAATGCAGTTTTAAACAAAACCATGCAAACCATAACGTAAATCGTAGGTTATTAAACAAAACCATAAAGTAAATCGTATGTTATTTACACTTTACACAAGAGTGCAATATTTAGCACCATCAATATACACACATCATATAATAATTGAAAAGTTTATTACTTTATCTTTGCTCGTACGTTTGTGTTTTGAACTTTGTTTGAGGTTTCTGGTAGACATTGTGTGTAAAAAGGGTGTAAATTATATCACAAAAAAATATACCTGCAATAATCAACAATATGAAACACTACTAAAACCTTTATCTCTCTAGTGATCAATTTATTTATTTGCCCTTACTTATATTCATTCTTATAAAATAATAAATTTAGAGGAGTAAGTATTTCATCCTTAAATCCAAGAATATAAATTTACAAATCAAAACTTTTCTGTTTTTTGGTTTGTCATCAGAAATTTAAAAAAAAACAGTTTTTAGGAAAATTGATAAAATGAAAAAAAACGGTAGTAACAGTAAAATTTAAACCCAAATAAACCAAAATTTTATTGAATTTGATCAAAAATACTTAAAGTTGATTTGAATTAAAAAAGCCAAATAGATAAATTGCGATTGTATTTTTGTTGTTAGTTCAATATGTTAACTGTAAATTTTGAAGCTGTCTTAAATTTATTTAATTTTGAACAAAATAAAACCTACCGATAAAATTAAAGTAACAACTAAGATTTAACAACTTGATTGTTTGTTAAACATAAATAATTTATAAGTTTTGGAAATGTTTTATCATTGTAATTACACAAAGAGAAACGGTTGCAAGCATGTTAAATCGGGATTAATTATAACGATCAATTCCCAATTTTCTCGACGATTTTCCAAATATAATCAATTGGATCAATTGTAATCATTGTACTATATTGTATATTTACATACAATTTATATATATATATATACTATATTGTATATTTATATACAATTTATATATATATATATATATATATATATATATATATATATAGGGTGATCCGGTTGGGGATGTTAATCCGTTAAGGCGTGATTCCTTGGTTCATTCTGAGAAAAAAATCGTAAGGGGAGGGGGGGGGGGGTCCATTTTTGATATCCTTTGAGATACAGGGTGTTTAATAAATTCTGTCCAAAAAAAAGATACACATAAATATTGAACTGTAACTTCCGAAATACTTATTCGAGAGCAACCAGCTTAGTCTTATTAGACCGCTAAATATATATATATATATATTTATATAGATTAAATATAAATATATATATATATATATATATATATATATATATATATATATATATATATATATATATATATATATATATATATATATATATATATATATATATATATATATATGTATTCATATATATATATATATATATATATATATATATATATATATATATATATATATATATATATATATATATATATATATATTAGTATATATATATATGTATATATCCGCAACTCACTTATACTTAAGGATCGACATGTCCAGTCACTTAGAAATCCTGTCGTGGTTGACGACCTTATCGCTTTTATAAAAGAGTATCGGCTGAAATGCTTTGCGATCTAAGAAACTTCAACGACCTGAAACCATATCTCCAAGACACAGTCGAAATAACTTTGCGAAATTTTATAATTGGATTTCTCATTGAATTACAGAAAGGTCAATACCACTTTCAGAAAACCTATAATCGATGTGTATGCTCTGTTTGCGTATACGATTAGTCAACTTGTCAATTGTATGTGTACACACGCACACTAATGTAAGCAAAATTTAGACTCATTTCTCAATAATTTGGATAGTGTAATGAACTTTATAAACGAGTACTACAATTGACATCTTTAATGATAAAACTGGTAAAAAAAACAATATATGTATAACAATATAATAACAAAGTTCACTAATCCTAGTATGAAATAAAATATCGTACATTTTCACCACAAAAACCGCCACTTATAAACATGGATGCATTCACTAAAACAATTCAAAGCCAAATAAAGCATATGTTAATTCAAAATGACAGACTCAGCTTGCCCACGAGAAAGTATCGGTCTTTCTCCAAATTTGTAAATACTGATCTACCTGGTCATTGCAAAGTTTTGATAGCAATATACATAAGAGTCAGAAAAGATAGAAGAATATACAATGAGATAATTCTGTGCATGACGCAATAAAATAATAAGCTTGTTAGCAATAGCATTTTGCGATTTATTAGTCTATGGACACTGTTCTATCACAGTTTGATGATATGGAGAAATATCGCCGTAAAGTAACGAAATATAGTCTTAATCTACAATGAAGCACAAACTTAGTTTACAATTGTAACGAAAATTAAAGCTGTTCCTTCTAAACGAACGTGAATGGTAGAATACTAAGTTCTTAAGAGCACAAAACAAAATATTGAGCGCAATTCGCGTGGTTTCTTTAGTGGAGCTACCACATTGTACCACCCATTTCAATATCGATAAACTTTCATCTTTGTGTCAACATCGCGTATTTAAAGTCGCGGACACAATTACATGTCAGTTAATACAAATCTATCTCAATATTACTTGGCAGTTATTATTATTTTAACTCTATTCCAATACATATTTAAAATAATAATATTCTTAAGAGTTAAAAAATAACAATTTTTGAGTAGTTGTTTTTAATACATAAATATTGTTATAGGTATAGTTACATAAATTGAATGGGAGTGGAAATTTAATACCATTTGATTTAATTTAATTCTGAAATATAATTCTAAATTTTGGAATTGAAAAAATTGATACAATAAACTAATTAGTACGAATAATTTTAATTATTAATTGATGTACAATTTATTAGTTTCGTTTCATCGGTAGTACATCGTTATTAACCTCCCATTGTTAATATAACTATATATACCATATTCTTAGATTATACCTATACTTATTGTTGAGAGCCTTAAAAATCTATTTAGATTTTTATTATGATTTTTATTATGTTAATGATTTATTCAATTGTTAATCTATATTATTAAATAATTATCTTTTAGTTTTCTTTATGTAATATAAAAGATCTTTATATTATAAAAGGTAACGTAATTCTTACAGGCATCACCGACCAAATGGAACAGTGGTTAAAGCTGCGGCAGCGGGGAGGTACCGGCTTCGAATCCTGAAAGGAATAGGATGCAAAGGGTGGTGTGACTGAACACATCTATGATCTCCTGTTGGAGTGCAGAATTCATGGGTCCACTCCATTTTCATATCACTACTATACGCTGGCATGGAGTTATGCAATGTATGCACATTACATGGTTCTACGTAAATTGGACCTATAGCCTCGAACTGGATATACGTCCTCGAACTGGATATGTAAACAGATTGCAAAGATAGAAACAAACAGACATATTAAATCATGGACATTTCAATTATTAGCTAAATTCATTTTGTTCGCTCATTTGTCTATGATTGTATTATATATTATGAAACACATTTCATTATAGACATAAAGAATGGATAAATCAAACATCATGACACGCATTATACACGTTACTGATAATCATTTAGAAATAATAAATTCACCATATTTCAAATCGCCAAGGCATAATCTCAAAGTTCTGATATACAGTATATGATTTAATTATATGATATGATAGGAAGTATATACAGATTTTTGAACATCCCTTACATATTATCCTAACTGTTTATATATTATTTATAAGCATAATGCACTTATAATAACTGATGGCCGCTTTGATGATTTCTTTCATTGGATTTTAGTGAGTTATACAAGAAATCTATTTTATTGTATTTTGTGAATGTTTTTTCTAAAATCTAAAACCGGACATAAAAATAGGATGCATAATGGAATGGAATGAATGATTAGATTAGCTAATTATGATTGTACTAAACTGTACCTCACAAACGAATTGACAATGTATTAGATTATCATATATTGGATATGGATATGCTATCGGGTCATCACGAAATTTATATTCTCCCACGCGTTAGATGATTGTGGATTGGAAAAAATAGGGACACATCTTTAAATACCGCACATGATGAGATGACCCAAAGATATTTTTTAAAATACTCTAGTTTTAACTGTTGAGGCGATACGAATATACATGATGAATTTACAATGGTCCTAACCTATCCAACTAACAATAATAACCAAACTAACAAACTCAAATCCCAATGTCAAAATGAATATACTAACAATATATAATAATTTACTGATAATGACTCTGCTGTGGATTATCACCTTAGTCGTTTCTGTGATTAACATTCCTTTTATTAAACCTTATATGTTGCGATGCAAGCAGGGCCTGGGCACGGATAAGTTCGGAATAAGAATTCTCAGATATATATTGGAAACTCTGCTGAATATACTCCACGATTATGGTAACATACCTAGATTCATCGTAACTGGTTGGCTTCACAATGCACTTATAATTGCGAATACTTAAACGTAAATAATAATATGAATAATGCAGAAATGGATTTAAACGTATTCATAGAAAAAGTTAACTTCAGAACGATAATATCTCGAAAGGGATGTTGATCACCGATTGTGCACATTTAAATCGTTACAATGACAATTATTAATATACATATATATATATATATATATATATATATATATATATATATATATATATATATATATATATATATATATATATATATACATATATATACATATATATATATATATATATATATATATATATATATATATATATATATATATATATATATATATATATATATATATATATATATATATATGTATATTTATATATATATATATTCATATTTATATATATATATATATATATATATATATATATATATATATTCATATATATACATATATGTATATATATATATATATATATATATATATATATATATATATATATATACATATATATATACATATATATATATATATATATATATATATATATATATATATATATATATATATATATAATAAATGAGTCCAAAACCAAATGATTTTAGAAGTGGTAACCACACGTTTGCAGGAGTAACGAGATTTACGTATCTTGGATCTCTGATTACTCACGATAATAGTGTGGGAGAGGATATCAAGGTTCGCCTTGCCAATGTCATTCAGGTTTTATATCCTCTACGTTGACTTCTGAAATCAATTATTTTGCAAATTCAGATAACCTGAGACTGTACAGAGTGTTGATCCATAGCATCCTAAATATACAAGCAGCAATGCTTGACCCTTTAAATTTATCGAGCTTATTTATGGAGTCTAGATTTTCATACATTCCATAAGAACTAATGTAAAATTGAAGATTTTTGGCTCAACTTCTATGAATTTAAAACAATTTTAAGTATTTGAATTGTTTTTTTTATTAAAATACATTTATTTAGATACAAACAGCATTTAACAACAAAATGGTACCTCTATAGCTTCGTCCACAGATTAGTATTCAATGGTTTCAATTTTGTTTCATTAAATGAATTATCATGACTATGAATCGTCACCTCAGTTGGATATGAAGCATTTATGTATGGTTTTCTTCAACATATATATTAATTTATTGTGTTGTCTAAATTCTGATTTTAATAGATTGTCATGAGCACATTTAAAAGTCAAACCGAGTTTTGGCTGAAAATAATTCTTAGCGATAATTTAACACTTGCACGATGTCCGTTTAAAACTTGCACGATGTCCGTTTTTTTTCAACTAGTGCTTATTTCGTGAATGGCAACACTTAGCTCATGTCTGATTTGACAGATAATTAGTTGTATCCTTCCGCTGAACGAATATGGTTGTGTATACGCTTGAACAACGCTGGGAAATTTTGCGACATTACTTTGAAAATCATGGTAATGTTACAGAATGTGTGCGAAAATTGCGTACGGATTTTGGAAGAAGAGAAGCACCGTCAGCTCCGTATGTTCGTTATCTTGTGAAAAAAGTGAAAGAAACTGGCATCCTCATCGATAAACCAAAGCGTGAAAAGCCAAAAACAGTACGTACACCCGAGAATATTGATACTGTGGCAGAAAGTCTGCGTGATGCGCCATCAACATCAATTCACCGTCGTTCTCAACAATTGAACATTTCGGAGACATCATTGAGACGAATTTTGCATAAAAACCTTGGTATGACGCCATACAAAGTCCAATTGGTACAGGAATTGAGGCCAACTGACCATCCAATGCGTTTTCGCTTCGCTGTGTGGGCCTGCGATCGACTTACAGAAGATGCCGGTTTTGCCAAAAAAAATCATCTTTTCGGATGAAGCTCATTTTGATCTTGGCGGGTATGTAAACAAACAAAATTGCCGCATTAGGGGCACGGAAAACCCGCACGCATACATTGAAAAACCGGTACACCCAAAACGAGTCACTGTTTGGTGCGGATTTTGGTCCAAAAGCATAATTGGGCCATTTTGCTTCGAAAATGAGCAAGGAGTGAATTTTCCATTATTAACCTGAAGGATTGTACTTTTAAATAAAAAAAGAAATTTGAGAAAATATTCAGTAGTTTTTTTTATAGCTGTTCAAAAAAAAGTTATTTGGCGGACCCTTTAATAGATGTATGTTTAGGTTTGCTTGAATGGGGTTCGCTCCGAGGGGTGTCGATCTCCTCCACTTTTGGGGTGCTTCTGCTTCATACTTTCTACATGTATGTGACATCCCTCCTTGCTTTATTGCCTGCGTGCGTGCATACGTGCCTGAGGGTTATCCACGCGTAATTTCAATTAATTATGTTTCGTATTTGGATTTAAGGGTGCTTTTTGAAGACAATATCAATTGTTCTTTTTTGATTTATGAACGGTGAAGGTCGGGGCGGATCTACTACATTACGACCATAATACGAGCATTGCATTACAATTATGTACATTGTATTGCAGTAATATAAAAATAATAATAATTATTTATGAAAAAGGTTTAGTTTTAATTACTTATATAAGTGAAAATATAATTATAGTTGGAGGGGGCTTACAAGGAAAGTTTATTTTATTTTGAAAAAGATGTTGCATAATTTTAGAATGTAAAACGTTTTCAAAGATTTATTTTGATTTTTTGACAAACATATTCTAATATTATGGTATCATCAGCGTAATGGTTAACAGGTACTTAATCTAACAGACCATATTAATTTAATTTATGGTTACAGATTCAGGAGCCGTAAGTTAATCAATTAAGAGTTTTGAATTTTTGTTTAACTTTGATAAGTGTTCGGACTGCAGTTTAAATAAATAATAAAATTAATAATAATTAATTTATAGATTCCTATCTAGTAAATTAATTTTTAGAACTTTGTGTAAATGATTTAATTTTAATACGTTATAGCAAAGATTATTATATACTAAAAAGATAGTTCAATCAGAGTAACATTTTAAAATACAAAAATTATTATTCTGGGTTCCGCTACATAGTTCTATAGTAAAACAAAACAAAACAAAATCGTTCATATTGTAAATTTTTGCTTTGGTTGAGTCATCTTTATGTAAAATAATCTTTGGTTATAGCTAAGTTGCAGGCTAAAGCTAACTTACTCAATTATTTATTTATATAAATAATTTACCCTAATCGCGAATGTATGCATATGAAATACTGTCGTGACATAAAATAAATAAATACTGCCTCTCGCGTTAGATGGTGGTGAATCTGGAAAAACATAGGGACGCAACTTTATATGCAGTATATGATGATACAACCCCAGGATAATTAACCTAAATACTCCAGTTTCAACTGTTGAGGTAACACAAATACATATGATGGAATTAGAAATGTCCTTCCTATCCAAATAAAAATAATAACCAATGTTAATGTGAAAATGATATAGATTTTACTAACAAATTATATTATTGTACTAATTATGTAACAGGAAAATGGTTGTGCTGAAGATTGTCTCCCTAGTCTATTTTGATTCTCTGATGACCATGTTGCAGACTTATGGTAACTTTCATACCAAATTAATTAAATTGTTTCAGATACCTGAGCCATAGGTTAAAAAAAATTCTTTCAGAGTTCTGTACTTATGTTTTAATTAGGTTAGTCGTGCGGATGGGAGTTGAAATAAATAATAAAATTAATTAATTAAGTTACAGATTTCTGAGCGACCAACTAATAAATTTATTTTAGAATTTTAATTTAGTTTTAACTTTATTCAAAATACAAAAGAGCGGATAGGTGTTGCGGACTGGAGAATGCTGACTGGCGATTGTAGACTAGTAGATTAGAATTATGATTGTCTTGTGATAATAGTAGTTTAGTACCGACTATCATAGTGTCTGTAACCGGGTCGCTCTTTCCTAACTAAAATACCTTCCTATCTTTACCTATCGTTTTATGTAAACGGCTGTAGGAATAGGCCCGGCGTTATCCGGGAATCTTCCCTAGCGCTTGGCCCTACAGTCCTATCAATTAATCAATCAAATGCGATCCGAATATTAATTATTTATTATTGGAATTCGTCTAGAATGACGAACTACCGAAGACCCGATGAAGAACGATCATGTCGTGTGGTTGTATAATTTTTTGTGACAAGAATATTATTCCCTCACGATGCCGAAATCTTATTTTACGGCAGTTGCACAAAACACATTTTTAAAACTTGAATAATCGCCCGTCGAGTCATACTAGATAAAAATTGATAATAACATCACAATAATTGGCTAGTTTGATGTCTTTTTTCGAGAACTTCTAATGGAAGTGGTATGTCGTATTACTTTTCAATGTTTCCAACGTTCACTACTGCTCTAAGTCTAACGTCAACGACTTACATGGAGAAGATGAGTTAATTCTTCATATAATGGTAAACTGGAAACTTGTATAACCGACAACGGTACTCAATTTAAGAGTAAATATATAAGTAATTTATATCGTTGCTGAAGAGAACGAATATTAAAGTTGTCTTACCACAGTATATCGCATGGGTAAGCTGAACGATTTGAGAAATTGATTTCAGAACAAACAAGTAAATTCTAATCTAATTCCATGAATTAGTACAAATATAAAACCAAAACACCAACAAACTAAATCACCGCAACAGAATTATTTGTAAACTCCTCAATCCGGAACTTAAACTAGTTTGATTTAATTTGGAATTAAACACATTGGACGATGATCTACATCAATGTATGTAGATAACGAAGACGATCAAGATCATTAAAAGTAGTGATATTTCCACAATAATTCTAAAACCAATAGATAGTTGCACAAATCACATTCACATTTAACATATTTATCCACAGGCCAAAAGTAATACAATATTAATTATTAATTATAATATAAATGTTTAATTATAATAAATAATTTATTATTGTCTACGGATATAACCTAGAAAAATTTTGTAAACAATTTTTGACAGCAAAGAAAAAAAAATATTTTTTTATTTTTTTTTGCTGTACACTGTCCGAAATTGTTTAGTAATAAATATGAACTGTAGGGCGATTTTATTATTTTTTTAATGACGTCACAATTTATTGATGTGTTAGTAAATATGGGGTATAAACATTTTAAGTTCAATTTCGATGATTGCGGCTTCTATATTTAGGATGCTATGGTTGATCAGACCCGTTGTCATGTATGGATGTGAGAGTTGAACCTTGACGGATGAGTATGAAAGATGGCTTCTTACATTCGAGAGAAGAAGCATGCGTGTGATATATGGCCAAAAACGCGACGTTGACATATCGAGTTCGTTTCAATCACGAGATCAGGAATATAATGCAAATTCCTGATATCGTGCATGAAATCAAAAGACAGCGAGTTCGCTGGCTCGGGCACGTTTTGCGTGCTGATGCGAACCGAATGATACAGTGATCTTTAAAGGAAGAACCGCCTTTCGTTAGGCGAATAGGTCTCTGTCGGCGATGAAGCCTCCACGGCGTAGAGAACGATCTGGTATCTTCTGGTTTCTTGCAACAGTATGAAGAGCTGGCTCATAATCAATACCATTGGACTCAGATTGTTGACACGGTACGGACCAATAATGGCCTGTAAAAGCATTCAACAAAACAATTCTGTCTTGTATTACGAACAAATATTACTAGATGTTAAATTCGTAAATAAGATTTAATAAATTATTTTGGAAATGGCATATAACGCGCTCGTATAAAATTAAATTATTAACAAAAGATATCAATTTTATAATATATAACAGGAAGATTGAAAAATAAACGAAACGGTTTTTTCATACCATTTTAAATTCACAACCACCGTTTATAATAACAATAATAATAAAAATAATTATTCAACTCGTTATAATTTCCTTTAAAAATAGAAACCAATTTATACATTTTTTTCTCGCTATACATAATTTGCATCTGCGCTAGATATTGTGTTCAATAAAATCCTAATTAAAAATTAATATTTTCCTGAATTCTCTCTTCTATATTATCAGCATCTCATGCTTAACATTTTATGACTTTTAAATTTTCTAATTTCTTGTACGTAACCCAATTTATTCTAGTTTAATATATTTGGTAAAAATTTTGTGGTTAGTAAAGGCCTTTGATATTGGATGATGATGATAACGTGATAAGAATATTAAACATTTACACAAAACATTTTATTTCTTGTCTTTTTCTTTACCAATTAAAAACAAAATTCGTTTAATTAAGGGTGACAGAACAGTTATAATATAATATACGGCTGTTACAGGCGAGTGTTGGACCGTACCATGTGAATCATGAGTTTCGATCAAGTGCCAGTACAGTACGTCATATTTTTGTAAACATCCCGAAAATTCCAGATCGCTTTATGGCGTATAAAGCGATCTGGAATCTTCGTACACTCATCGTCGCCATCAGAGACTTCTTCGCCTGCCATAAAACAACTATATCTTAAAAGATCGCTGCAACAATTACTCCAAATTTGTACGAAGAACATGATCGAACCAGCGTACACGTTATTTTCGATTTTAGACACGATTTCCGAAATTCTGTCCAAATTCAAAAAACGACATTCACTCCAAATTAGCTTGAAGAAAGTGACCGAAAGTTGGTTCTCGCTGTCCTTGATTTCAGTATGGTATCAGGAATCCGGGTTAAATTCTTAACAAAAGAAAACTTTATTTTTTCGGCCAATATTTGTACTGTTGTAATATTATTTTATCGAATTTAAAGTTGGAAAACTAATTGAAAAGGGATTAAAAACAAATAAAATAAGATCATTAATATACAATTTTTGTTATATATGTTTATGTATTTCTGTTTATTGTATATAGCTTAAAATATGAGGTGATCTATGTATTTCCATTTAAAGGATGATGAATTATGAAATTGAGTTTTGGGATGTTATAACATCATAAATATACAAATAAAACAAATAAAATAAGATCATAAATATACGATTTTTGTATTATATGTTTGTGTATTAAAAAAAATACAGATTATAACAAACGAGTAAAATGCATTTCACTGATGCAGTGCTTATCGATTTGCTTTTCATATTTTCTCGATTTGTAAATTATGCAATTAATAACTTAAATTATTCAAATACAACAAATTAACATACTGTTTAATCTGTTAAATCTATGTTATGATAGTATCTACATAACATAGAATCTACATAACATTACACAATAAATTTATTTAGAAACTATAATTTATCCTATGGCTTTCCACATATCGAGAAAGATGCATCGGCATAAAAAAATGAACATAATGATTTTCCGTTTTCATCAAGTATTTATACATTGTTCGATATACATATACATACATATATCGATCAAAATTGATTCTTATGATTTTCCGTGTTCATCGCGTATTTACATTTTACGCCTAAAAAAGAAATAATAATATGCGATTATACAAGTTTGTGATAAAAATTTACAACCAATTATCTGTCAATTTTTTGTACGTATGTATATTTACTCTAAAATCTCATTATATATTTTTATCCAACAATAAATCGATAATATTTATTTGAAATCAGTTAATTATAAGCTATCAACATTTTGATTTTCGTATAATCGTATATTTATATATATATATATATATATATATATATATATATATATATATATATATATACACCTAATCCGTTTTTTACGCGACACATTGGATCTAGCGGACGACTAGCAAATCGGCTTAAGACACGAAAAGGCTTTGGAGTGGACTAAAAACTGTAAGTTTTTGCACATGTTTTTTTTTAGAATAACCACTTTCCTTTTTTATTATTTTTTTTCTCTATCACTAAATTTTATAAATAAACTTAATTAATCCATACAAGTTAAGTATATGTAATTAACTTTAGGATGAACAATTAATTCGTGTTCGTATTTCTCTAATTATATTTTGACGTCAAAATTTTTCTTATTAATGGAATAAAAACAATTGAATTATAATGCATAACAATTAACTTGTTTTATACGGGGAAATTTTGGTTCTTTGCGTAAGAGATGGTGGAATTGGTTATTTAATTTTTCGGTTGGTGCGATTGATTTTAATTGTTGGTAGAACTGCAATCCATGTTGTTCAAAACGAACTCTCCATTCGAGGCGAGCTTATCCCTAGCCAGCGCACCAACCTGGAACAACGGCAGTTAGCACCACAATATATATATATATATATATATATATATATATATATATATATATATACATATATATATATATATATATATATATATATATATATATATATATATATACATATATATATATATATATATATATATATATATATATTTAAATATAAAAATATTTATATATATATAACTATATATATATATATATATATATATATATATATATATATATATATATATATATATATATATATATATATATTTATATATATATATTTATATATATATATATATATATATATATATATATATATATACAGGGTTAATTTCCTAATAAATGCAGGACTTTTATCTCGAGAACGGTGCTAGATAGGAGAAAATTACTTATAATTAAATTTATTAAGAGTCGAGGGGGACGTCTAGTGGTGATTAAAATAGAAAATATCAATAGAATTTAAATAGAAAATAGATTAAATATGTAGAACAAATTAAAATAGAAAATATCAAATTGCATAATAAGTCAAAGAACATTTGATTTTTTCTATTTTAATTTGTAGAAGTTAGGGAAATTCGATTTCGAGTGAATATCAATTTTTGCTCATATCTCTGAAATCATACACTTTACAAAAATGATGTGTGAGCAAAAAGTGTTTACTTTTAATTGCTTAATAAAAACAAACACTCAAAAGTATAACTTTTAATTTAAAAAAACCTAACTTTAGCCTATATCTCCGAAACTAATAAGTTTCAAGGTCATTGAAGATCACCACTAGACGTCCCCCTCGACTCTTAATAAATTTTATTGTAAGTAATTTTCTCCTATCTAGCACCATTCTCGAGATAAAAACCCTGCATTTATTAGGAAAGCACCCTGTATATATATATATATATATATATATATATATATATATATATATATATATATATATATATATATATATATATATATATATATATATATATATATTTATATATATATATTTTTATATATATATATATATATATGTATATATATATATATATATATATATATATATATATATATATATATATAGAGAGAGAGAGAGAGAGAGAGAGATAGGGAGAGAGAGACGACTCGTAGGTTGCACTTGCAAGTTAAATAACACAATACTATAAATGTTACGCCCTTTTATTATACATAATACATTAGGTATATATGAACAATCGCCAGAAGTACATCGGCTTATATGTCAGATAGCATTAATAATAATGTTTTTTGTATTTACTCGTTGTACTAAAAATTATTTTAATTAAACTGATTAATATAAGTTATTAAATTAATCTATGAAAACATTCTTACCGATGTTATACATTTATGTTCATACGTAAAATATTTTGGAATAAACTGTTAATTTTCTTAAATAAAAATATTTATATTTCCTATAATATAATCAATACATTTTTATTAAAAATGATAAAACAACACTTTAACGAAGTGAAATTGTTGTCATTAAAAGCTGGTTGACTTATACTCAATAACCGCATTTACTGTACTAACAAAATACAGTATAGCAACAAATGCACCAATACAACCTCCCGCCATGAATGTATTATAAAGAGTTGTGTCGAGTTTATCTATTTGATCATTTATAACAACTATTAAGGCGATACATCCTGCAGTATACAAGAGTGTTGCAATTACATGGTATATAATTTCGTACAACGTTTTCGAAATAAGACCCGCACCACCTGGTGTAAATAAATTAGCAACTACAAGGACAAACGTTCCAATTAAAAAAGATATAGTTATAGTCAAATAAAATAATGCTGCACCACCACGATCATTTATAGCCATGTAATCAGTAATAAAGTATCCAATAAGACCAATGACAACTCCACCAAGTATCTGTAATAGTTTATAAATTTTAAATCTATCATTTTAAGCATTTGAATACATGTTACTTTACTCACTAATTGTACCAATTTTAATATTCCAGATAATTTTTTTAAATATCCAATGTTACAACATCCATTAGATGTAGTTACGGAGCTTTGCATTGTTACTGTTTGCACCATTTTTTTCACGACAAAAATTAACTTTTCTTAAATAAATTAATATAGAGAGAACACGACATTATCAAGTTGTGTGATATATTCATATGTATACCATATGTATTATATTTTAGGTAAAAATTTTCGAAATTTTGTAGATATCGTCGTAGAAATCATTGATAAGAAAATTATTTATAAACCGATACAAATCAATGCTATCAATCACTATCAAATATTTTTTATAAATTTTTCGATACAAGATAAAAAAAATTGGTTATGATTCACGATAAGTTACAGCGATTTAGAATTTATTTACTCTGTTATTTTTGAGTCATTGTTTTTGTAAAAGTAAGTATTTCAAAATAAAAGCGTATGATTAAAGAATTCACTTTATAAAAGAAATTATCTATTTTGTTTCATATCGAAAGCAGTCCAAATTTAACTCAACAGTCCAACAAAATTTTAAAAATTCAAGAAAATTTTCTATTATTTTTAATAAAAACACTGAACATAATATTCGACTGTACTTTATTTATTACATATGTAATAAATATATTATTATTTATTAATTAAGTTAAACACGTGCGCGCTTCGCCGCTTGGATTTTTCATTTAAGCAGATCTTTGACTTACTTTACAAGTGGTATTCATATTTGTGAGTAATAGCAGATTATAATTTAAAGGTATATAAAGTAAATTTTCCTTTCAATAAATTATATTTTAAGAACTACTTTTATTTTACCAAGCCAAATTTTTTAAACAATGATCTTTTAATATGACAATATATAACGAAACATAGATTCAGGTAAAAGCCTACATTTTCAAATGTTTGTTACTGAGGTTTAAAGATTGTCATGATAAATGTCAATTTAATTGAGAATTATATTCAAAGCAAAACAAATGGAAAATCTACATTATTTGGACAAGCTTTAAACACAATCTTTTCTTCAGGACCAGTTAAAATTTTAGTAGTTCACGATTTAAAATTTTTGTAATTACACACTTACAGACATTTTGGTTAACAGTATGGTAAACAGTTGCTGCATGTATACTAGCACTACCTCCAAGACTCTAATCATAAGTCAATAAAAGGTCAATAGTTTTAAGCTCGATAAATAATATCCAAACTTCTTGGGTGCAACCAAAAG
Source organism: Tipula lateralis (assembly GCA_963932295.1). Lineage (NCBI taxonomy): Eukaryota > Metazoa > Arthropoda > Insecta > Diptera > Tipulidae > Tipula > Tipula lateralis. Next base: position 198,668,906 of record OZ010737.1, read on the forward strand.
TATTAAATTGTTAAAATTCATATTTTAAATTTGTTTATTGTGTGACTTATCCCACTTTTAAATTTAAACAAATAAAATTTTTTGATATTTTTATGTAAACAGTAATTCTTATAGTAGAATGATTGATTTTTCTATTCACTGAATGATTATTACTGAAAATGACGACTTGATCACCAAAATATATTATATATATATACATATATATATATATATATATATATATATATATATATATATATATATATATATATATATATATATATATATATATATATATATAAATATATATATATATATATATATTTATATATATATATATATATATATATATATATATATATATATATATATATATATGTATATCTATATATATATATATATATATATATATATATATATATATATATATATATATATATATAGATATATATGTATACATATATAGATATATATATATATATATATATATATATATATATATATATATATATAAATATAAATATAAATATAAATATATATATATATATATATATATATATATATATATATATATATATATATATATATATATATATATATATATATATATATATATAAGTATAATCTATTATAAGGAATACTTTTTAAATTAAAATATCAAAATATATTATTTGATTGAGTGTAAAAGTACACAATCATTAGGTCGTTAGGATTTTAGGAATATGCCAATACTATTTTTGATATCCATGGGTTATGTTGTGTTACCGCGCTTTAGTCGATTTATTTAAATTGGTTGCGTTTATATTGTTGGTATACAATCAACAAGATGCTCGGAGACCATCGACAAACAACTTACAATAAACTAGCATGCATAATAATCCAGTGGTTGATCGAACTTAGTCTAACATGTTTTATCGTTAATCATTTAAAATAACATCACGTGCAATGCAGTCGTAATACTGTAGGGTTTATTTTTATAAAAAAATTTAAAATATATAGATAATTACATGTACACATAGTTATTTAAGTTAGTTATTTAATTTAATTTTAAAATAAGTGGGGTTTCGTGAAGATTGATAATTTTGGTTGTTATCGAAAAAATATGGTAGTTGCGATAATAAATTAAACTAACTGGTTTAAAAACCTTTATAAAGGTGGTACATATACTATAGAGAATTAAATAAATTTGTAAAATATTTTTCTTTAAATTAATATCCTATACTTATTAATGACAATTACTAATCTTATGAAACTATAAGATGAGATAAACTAAATAACGTAAACCAAAAATTATAAATTATTTTCTTTTTCATTTAGTATTCTATGAATACAACAATTTCTATATTATTTTTATATAACTGTGTATAATTTTTGCTATATATATAACTTAAACAGTAAAAAAGTTTTGGTTTTAAACTTACTTTCTAACAATTTGTATATGGTAAAAAAATAAAAGTATAAATTGAAATTTTTCCGTTTTTCTTCATTTGTTTTTTATACAGCAAATTTCTATTGCAATTGTATTGTTTTTATTATATTTGTGGGGGAAATAGAACAGCTAACAAGTTCGTATTAGTTAAACTGTTGTTTTTTATGTTTGTTTAGAGGTTTGGGCCAAACACAAATACACATCAGGCAAATAAAAATTTCTACAAATGTGTATAAGGGTGGAAATTTGAGTAATGCTAATTATAATTAATATTTCATATATATTTATTTTTTATATTAAATAAATAAGAAATAAATTTTAAGCAATTTAACGGAAAATTTATTTTATTTAAAGTTCGGAATGAGAATGATTTTAAAAGTCATAATTTCTAGTGAAGTCAATTTGAGATGGATCTACAACTAGAGAAGGAATTTAAAAAAACAATAATCTATGGCTTACCGCGTCTCAAATAAGACCGTACGAACCAATTTTAACGATTGATGCACATTGTAGGTGGTCCGCCCAACGAATATTTCAACACACAAACGCGTTTTTATGTCATCCGGTTGCATGTTAATTTTTGGTCAACGGCGGGGATCGAACTCGAAATCGCGGCGTGATGACAAACTCTCTTAACCATTAAGTTACAACCGGCGACAGATATGGTTGAGAGTATATGGTTGCCCTTGAATAGATTTAGCATCAGTAATAATGCTATTGAACAATGATTGAAATCTAAACGGCTTACAGACCTGTTGCTGATTTTATTGACATTAATTAATAAATGGGTGGGATTAAATTAATTGTAGCTTTACCAGCTGAATATTGTCTAGTCATACTAAATACTTCAGGTCATAAAGTTACAATTTATTGTATTATAATATATTTAAAAAATACTAGTTTTCTTTCTAAAACTTCAGAATACTAGTTAATTTTTTTAAAACTTCAGAATTATAGTAAGTAAAATTCTGTAGTTTAAGGAAATTTCTTATGCTTTTATAATTTTTTTCACTTTTCTAAAATACTAGAGGCTATTTATATAGGGAGAACTCTGAGATTTGAGAAAATTTCTCATGTATATGTGTTTTTTGAGATTTTCAAATAAATTTATATTCAGTTGGTTATAGTTAATATTAATGAAAATTTACATTTTCTTTTTCACAAAATTAAATAAAAATTTATAAAATAAACATATTTGTAATAAACGTAATACAGAAACTATTATAAAATAAAATGAAACACAAAATATATGAAATAAATTTAATAATTACATAAAAATCATCTCACAATTTAATATTTCTAAAAACCAGGAAAATACTCATTATTACTACATTAGAAAACTAGCTTTAAAAGTAGGATGATAGAGGTTGCGACTACCCTAAATAAGTTAACTTGGCTATGATTAGAACATGAGTTTCATTTAAAATATTTGTTATTATTACCAAAGAAAAAATACTAACTTGGTTATGTTAAGAACAAGATGTTCATTTAAAGCATATGTTGATATCATCAAAGAAAAAATATTATAAAATTGAGAAAATATTATATTTTAATTCAAATGTAAAAATAAAACCATTTATTTAATGATTTTATCTTTTATCGTCGAAAATAAATAGTTTTATGTGGATTTGTTTTTTTTTTTGTATTTTTTAAATAGAATATCGAGTTAGGAGCTATTTCGAAATTGATATAATTGACACAAGAGATTACTCTATTGGAAAACGAGCTTTTAAAGTACGGTGCATACAGGTTTCAATCGCACTAAATAAGTTAACTTGGCTATAGGTTTGGAATAAGGCTCTCATCTAGAGCTATATTATGTTGTTATATTTTCGAGTACCACAGAAAAACTAGTGTAAAATTGAGAAAATATTCTATTTTAATTAATTTGTAATTCATATGTAATTAAAACAATTTGTTTAATATTTAATGTAAATCGTTGAAAAAAATTATTTTATGTGGAAGTTTTTAATTGTTTAAATAGAATATCGATTTTAGAGCAACCCTTTCTTATGGGTTATTGCGCAATTGATATAATTAAGTAACATATGGTATATCGAAACAAAAAAGTATGACCCGGATATTAACTTGTATCTTGGAGAGGTAGTCAAGTAAAATAATTTGATAAGCCAATGCATATATCTAAGTAAACTCATTTGGAGTATAACATTTAAACCTAGTCTCATAGAGATTCTCACTCCTAGGGTTTTCACAAAAAATATTAAACTTTGAAATAATTCATATATATGTATATGGAATCGAAACTATAACGGCATATGACTTAAACAAATGGAATGGTTAGAACATGGATCCAACATAAGAAGTTAGTTTACTGTTAGATTAATCTCTAGAATTTTCCCGAAAAATAATTAAATTTATACCATTATATTTATGTAGTTCATATATTATCTTGTTTTCAGTTAATACTTATATCAGTTTATATATTTTTATTTTACTTTTATATAAAGATATATTTATATAGAAAAATACAACATTTTGGAATGGTGCATGTTTTTTTGTGATACTTGTGGAACATTAAGTAGGGCAGCAAAATGTTCACGGCATGTATCGTGTACCGCATCAACGTTAACACAGAGGTTTCCATCCTGGTCCCCTGGCAGTTAACCAAGATTTTAAGATATGGTGCAATTCGGTAATTCCTTTAAAAACCACGCGAATTGCGCTCATTGTTGAGTAATTGTACTTTTAAGACCTTAGCATGCCACCATTCGCGGTTCTTCTGTCTACAAATGCGTATAGATGTTTTTCCTAGCAAGAACTGCTGACAAGATCTTGATATTTTCGTTGCATTCCTTCATTTATCAGAGCTTCATAGAAGTAACGGAATTCAAACTAATCACCAATCTGAAGAAGTGAGCAATTATTGAAAACCACGGTTCTCGATGCTGCAGAGCATATTTACAGCACATATAGTGAAAACTAGGTCCAAAAATAATTGGTTTGAGTTTCGTTTTGATGTTGAGCAACGAAATATAGCCCACAATGTAGTATCAATTTCAGAGTAACGGGAAAATATAGTTGTGAAGAAAGAACCCAACAAGGAGCTACTCTAAAGTTCGAGGAGATTGCCCAATGTAACAGTTCGTATGACATACCAAAATTGTTAATTCATATTGTATTAATGTAAAAGTTAGAACAATACTTTATATTTATATTATTAGAACTATATTTAAGATTCAGATCGATACGAGTTATAGTTTGAGAGGATTGTTAAGAATATTAGCCAATATGACAATAAAAGTTCATATGAAACAAAATGTTTTTTTTTATTATAAGAACAAAATGTAATATTTAGATCGAATCAACTTCTAGTTTCGATTTTGATATTTCAAGTTTAATGAATTGTTTAGGAAATTGGTCAATGTGTCAATAACATTTCGTATTAACGTAAAACTTCGAATAGTACCTGGTATTTGTAAAATATAAGAACATAATGTTATATTCAGAACGATACGGCTTATAGTTTTATTTTTGGCATGTCGATGTCAGCGTTTTGTTAAGAAGATTGGCCAATGTAGCAATAATAGTTCATATGCCATACTAAAATCGTTAATATACATATCGTATCAATGTGAATCTTGGTTCAGTACCTTGTATTTCTATTATAATAACATAATGTGAGATTCAGATAGATACGACTTATAGTTTCGATTAGTGAATTTCTATTTAGCATGAATTGTTTTAGTAAAGCGTATTTGTATCTAATTTGTTGTCACAATCACACAACTCCCGAGCTTTTAGGATAAAAGATAAACTCAAGCATGTGCACCCTAATATAGGGTGGTAATGAGAATTAATATATCGAAATTTTAATAAAAAGCGTTTAAATAAAATTATACAATTGTTATAATTTCTTTTGGGAGTTTTTGTAGAATTTATAAATTAACGGTGATACATTAAAACTTCGATTTAACGGACTTCGGGCTTAACATATACTAAGAGTGAATTAAATTGAAACTCGGCGAAATCGTAACAATATATATTATAGATTAATTAAAATTGGAATAATTTTTATAGCTGAAATTATGTACAAATCATATTATAAAAGAAATTATATTACGAAATATTCCATCATACTTAATTGACCTTAATTATTAAAATATTCATGTGCAAATCACCATTTTGAATTTAAGATTAATAAAAAATCAGTGAAATAAAATTAATTCTCTATACATAGGAACTTAATGATATTTCCTTTCTTTTTAAATTATGTATTTATTACCTATAAGTATTAAATTAAAAATAGTCTAATAATATCGATGTAATATTGTGGGTTTTTGAAGCGCTAGTTTTAATAACGTGAATTTTAAAACGCAATGCTGCGTTGAATGCTGTTGAACCATACTCCTATGATACTTAAAATTTTAGTAGTTAAAATATTAATTAAAATTAATTAGACATCAAATTTAATAAAAATATGAAATAAACTTTATTGTTATCTCATATATATAGTTATACCGATGAGCGAAATATGTAATTCCTTAAAACAAGTTTCATATTTAAACTGCTCTGAGTAAAGACAAAGAATATATTAAGCATGGTTGAAAAAACTAATAAGCAAACGACCTCAAGATATTCAACATTACAACGAGTTGTTTAGGCTCGAATGAACATAATGCCATATGAATACCTCAAACTTTCGCATTTAGACAAACACATTCAAATTAATTTAATGCAAAAAAAGAGTACGTCGATTTATTAACATAATTAACGTAAATATATTTACTTACCATTCAGGTGCAAATGAAGTTTATCTTCCTACAGGTATCTAAATTAAAGATAAAAGTAGCATAAAAAGATTATTAGTTAAGTTCAGAATTTAAGAACATAAAATATGTTACAATTATTTTAAGTAAACATGCGACTACTTAAAATAATGGGAATATACAATAATTATTGGGTTATGAAAACAAACAAAATCTCGATTTTAAATACCATTTTTCAAAAGCACACATAAAAAAATTAAAATTATTATCCTGATAATGATATTGCCAATGAATGGAACTTTTAACGTAGTCCTACTCTTTTTCATCAACTATCCAAAGAATATCCAGAACAATTATGAAATTTTGCCGTTAAAAAATAGCCTTATGACTGGTATAACAACAGAGACGTATAGTAAGTTCCTTTAATAAAATGCTTTGAGTCCCTTGCGACAATAACATACATTTAAATCTATCGCGCATAATTTCAGATTGTGGACTTTCAGATATAAGAATAAAGGCCGTGAAAATGTTTTTCCTGACGCTTACTTTAAGACATGTCCATGACTGTTCAAATTATTCTTTCAGTTTTAATAAATAATAGTAACATAGAATGGAAAAATAATAATTAAAGTAAATAATAAAATAATAATAAAATAGATAGTATAATTTATTCATATATATTAGATTAATTAATTTAATATATATTTAATGTTTATGTTTCAAATACTTATGTGTGTTATTTTATATTTTCTACTAATTATAAATTTACTAGATTTTGAGCCCAACTATAAGTAAACATACAATTAAAAGTGGATGCGTATTTGCTACAGCTTAATTAAGATATAATTGAGGTAATATTATATATATAGATAAAACATACATAAACACGTAAAAGCAATGGGTGCTGTATTTTAATATCATAAAATTAAGGAAAATTTATTATATACATAATTATAGACAACAGTTATTTAAGATCGAAAAAGTAAAAATTATATTCATCCATAATCAATGGATCCATTTTAACATAGATTTGTTTTTTCTTTTTATGATATACCAAATATAAACACTACGATAGTTTTGGAGATTAGATGAACAAACACATACAAAGTATGTGTATTTGTTCATCCAATTAAACTTAAAATTTACTTCAAAATAAATTTTACCGTAAATTGCATTGTAATTTTTTTATAATTTTTATAAATAATATGAAATTTACACATTATTGAATATTAAAGTACATAATGTTTAAGTGCCTGATTAAGAAAACTGTAAAACTATATTTTTAATTGATTGAAAAAAATATATTATGTGCCACTTGCTCTAACATAACACTACACAAAAAAATGGAGTTTCAAATATACACAACACAGACTTGTCAACACTAAACAATACACAAAAAATTGAAACACACGACTGACATATAATCAAAATATGTTCACAAAAATATTGCATTTGAAATATACATACATAACAATATACAAAAAATTGAAACATGCGAGCACGACTGACATGAAATCAAAAATACACAAAAAATTTGCATTTTGAAATAGCTATGTACTACAGTATTACACAATATATGTACTACAATATTACACAATATACAAAAATTTGAAATACACGACCTACAAATAATTAAAAATACACAAAAAATTGTATTTTAAACTATACACAATACTACACAATACACCAAAAACAACATGGCTGACATAAAATTAAAATTACACAAAAAAATTTCATTTGAATTATACACAACATTGCACAAAAAATTGAAACACACGACTTACATAAAATAAAAAATACACAAAATATTGCATTTTAAAATATACACAACACTACACAATACACCAAAAATTGAAACCAATGACTAGCATAGAATCAAAATTACACAAAAAAATATTGCAATTGCAATATACACTTCTTTACACAACAAATTGATACACACGACTGTCATAAAATCAAAAATTCCTATCAATATATACTCATTCGCTATTAGAAAGAAAACTAAATATATTAAAGGAAACGAGAGATATTATTAGAAAGAAAAGCCCGATATGTAAAAATGATTTAAACTAAATTGTAAATCAAAGCAAAAAAGTGAATGAAATAGAAAATTATCTCTATACCATAAAGTGAAACACGAAAGATTAGTTAAAAACAATATAAAAGGGCGGGGCATAGTGTAATACAACGAACCGACGAAAAAAACGTATAAATACCAGAGCATAAACTGCGAACTCGCTCCAAAAAGTGGAAAATCAAAGTGAACTCTTGTAAAACTGAGATTATCCACTTCTATCACAATAAATTTTCTAAAATGCCCGAGACCAACCCTATTTCATTCGAAGGCAATGTCCTCAAATTCAAACCACAAATCAAATATCTGGGAATAATTCTCGATGGTAAACTTTCACCTCTGCCAAACATCAAAAATGTGAAGAAGAAAGTCTTTGCGGCTCGACAACTCTTATTCCGATTCATCTGCCGAAACAGCTGCCTCTCTCCAAAAATCAAACTCAAATTATACAAAGCCTATATTAGACCAATTATAACTTACGCCATGCCCGCCTGGATGAGCGAATTATCCCAAACCCACTGGAAAAGTCTTGCATCACTGCAATCCACACTTCTTCGTTTTGTGTTTGACGATTGGGCTAAACCCCCAACCTTCAAATGCACACGCACCTCCGTGCTCGAGGAACGTGCAAATCTTGAACCCCTTCACACCTTTGCCGAACGACTTCGAGTGAAATTCATTGACAAAACACTAAACTCTGATTCGCAATTCCTTCGTGAAATCCCTCACCCTTGCGACCGGATTCCAAAAGAGTAAATCCGACTTAATATGTAAATAAATAATCATAAAAATGTAATTCCTGCGACCGGATCCCAAAGAATAAATTCGGCATCGTAAACAAACAAATAAATAAGTTTAATTAAATAAATAACCTAATAAAAAAATAAACATAACTGTACAATTAAACATTAAAAATAAAATAGTTAGAACTTAGTAAATGTACAATTTAAGGATATGCCATAAGCAATAAACAATGTCTTGTAAATAAATAAACTTAGCAATAGTTAACAATAGTAAATAATAATAATTTATAGTTTAGGTTAAGCCAAAAGAAAATCACGTCTTATATGTCTTTGTTTGTTTGTTTGTTTTTTATCTCTACCATCTGTTTTGGGACTCGAGGCACTTCCAACTCTTTCGCGGTTCGCTTATTTACGTCCTTACCTTACGCCATTGCAGCCAAATCGAGGACGTACGGCTATAGGTCCGATTTACGTAGAACCATCTGCACATTGCAAAGCTCCATGCCAGCCTATAGTACTGACATGGAAGATGGGTTGGCCCATGAATTCTGCACTCCAACAGGGGGTCATAGATGTGTTCATTCACACCATCGATCGTAATCGTATGGTGAAAAATCCCTTTACCATCCCGCCCCTATCGGGATTCGAACCCGGTACCTCCCGCTCCAACTGCCGCAGCTTTAACCACTGCGCCACCTGGGCGGTGTCTTATATGTCGTCAAACTAGTTTTATACAAAGTCATTAGAATAAAAGATCATAAATAACCTAGGTTAAAAATATCTTAGTTTAGTCCAATTATAAATTTGTATTACTTCATATGATAAATTTTTTAATATAAAAAAAAAAATAAAAAAAAAAAAAAAAAATGCGAACTCGCTGTTTTTTTTTTTTTTTTTTTTTTTTTTTTTTTTTTTAGCTTTTCGAAATTTTAATATTAAAAAAATTAAATTTCATCACTTCAATTTCAACTTCCATCGTCTATAGTACGACAAACCCATTGACCTTGAACAATTTTACATCTAATTTACTATGGAGTTTTCATTCTTTTCCTTATATCTAACTACCTCGTATAATTTTCCTAACTCTATTTTCATTTTTCACTAAAACTTTATATTCCTAATTGTAATTAATGTATATAATAATATAAATTTCGACTTTAATCAGATTTGTTTTAATGGGATACGTACTAATATTGTATGGAATATTCCCTATATTATTTTTTTTATATACAAACTTTTTAACGTTTTTGTTATTGATTATAGTTCATATAGATTTATTATAACATAAAAGTATGTATAAAAGTTTAAAACATTATGATTTATGCTCTTTTTATGCTCATAATGAATATATAGGATAAATATATAATTAACGTTAAATAGTTATAAATAATAATAAATTGATAATGTTTATTGATTGGTATTATATATAAAGATCATTATAATGATAATAAATATTTTTTTGAGTTCATAAATGAGTATAAATGGGTCATTTCCGGCTTTGATTTTAATGGGATACGCACCATATTTCATTCAACATCGCATAAAAATATTTTTATTTGCATACTTTTTAATGTTTTTATGCTTGAATATGGTTGGTATAGTTATATTATAACATAAAAATATGCACAACATATATAAACATAACTATTTATGCTGTTTTTTTTAGGTTAAAGTATCTTCATAGTAAATCGATTTATTACATAAAATTGTTATAAATAATTGAATATTGATATGGTTTTTTGTATAATTTATTGTTAATTGATATCCTATTCGATAATAGATGGACATTTGAATTTTAAAATGGCGTTAAATAGGTTAAATTAGGGTTTATTGTATTCTGTTATATTGAATATTGAATGAATATTGAGTGTATGATTTTGTTTATATACAAACTTTTTAACGTTTTTCTTATTGATTATAGTTCATATAGATTTATTATAACATAAAAGTATGTATAAAAGTTTAAAAAATTATGATTTATGCTCTTTTTATGCTCATAATGAATATATAGGATAAATATATAATTAACGTTAAATAGTTATAAATAATAATAAATTGATAATGTTTATTGATTGGTATTATATATAAAGATCATTATAATGATAATAAATATTTTTTTGAGTTCATAAATGAGTATAAATGGGTCATTTCCGGCTTTGATTTTAATGGGATACGCACCATATTTCATTCAACATCGCATAAAAATATTTTTATTTGCATAGTTTTTAATGTTTTTATGCTTGAATATGGTTGGTATAGTTATATTATAACATAAAAATATGCACAACATATATAAACATAACTATTTATGCTGTTTTTTTTAGGTTAAAGTATCTTCATAGTAAATCGATTTATTACATAAAATTGTTATAAATAATTGAATATTGATATGGTTTTTTGTATAATTTATTGTTAATTGATATCCTATTCGATAATAGATGGACATTTGAATTTTAAAATGGCGTTAAATAGGTTAAATTAGGGTTTATTGTATTCTGTTATATTGAATATTGAATGAATATTGAGTGTATGATTTTGTTTATATACAAACTTTTTAACGTTTTTCTTATTGATTATAGTTCATATAGATTTATTATAACATAAAAGTATGTATAAAAGTTTAAAAAATTATGATTTATGCTCTTTTTATGCTCATAATGAATATATAGGATAA
>CAWVQQ010000001.1:0-230000 GCA_963932295.1 Tipula lateralis
TATTAGATATTAGATATTAGATATTAGATATTAGATATTAGATATTAGATATTAGATATTAGATATTAGATATTAGATATTAGATATTAGATATTAGATATTAGATATTAGATATTAGATATTAGATATTAGATATTAGATATTAGATATTAGATATTAGATATTAGATATTAGATATTAGATATTAGATATTAGATATTAGATATTAGATATTAGATATTAGATATTAGATATTAGATATTAGATATTAGATATTAGATATTAGATATTAGATATTAGATATTAGATATTAGATATTAGATATTAGATATTAGATATTAGATATTAGATATTAGATATTAGATATTAGATATTAGATATTAGATATTAGATATTAGATATTAGATATTAGATATTAGATATTAGATATTAGATATTAGATATTAGATATTAGATATTAGATATTAGATATTAGATATTAGATATTAGATATTAGATATTAGATATTAGATATTAGATATTAGATATTAGATATTAGATATTAGATATTAGATATTAGATATTAGATATTAGATATTAGATATTAGATATTAGATATTAGATATTAGATATTAGATATTAGATATTAGATATTAGATATTAGATATTAGATATTAGATATTAGATATTAGATATTAGATATTAGATATTAGATATTAGATATTAGATATTAGATATTAGATATTAGATATTAGATATTAGATATTAGATATTAGATATTAGATATTAGATATTAGATATTAGATATTAGATATTAGATATTAGATATTAGATATTAGATATTAGATATTAGATATTAGATATTAGATATTAGATATTAGATATTAGATATTAGATATTAGATATTAGATATTAGATATTAGATATTAGATATTAGATATTAGATATTAGATATTAGATATTAGATATTAGATATTAGATATTAGATATTAGATATTAGATATTAGATATTAGATATTAGATATTAGATATTAGATATTAGATATTAGATATTAGATATTAGATATTAGATATTAGATATTAGATATTAGATATTAGATATTAGATATTAGATATTAGATATTAGATATTAGATATTAGATATTAGATATTAGATATTAGATATTAGATATTAGATATTAGATATTAGATATTAGATATTAGATATTAGATATTAGATATTAGATATTAGATATTAGATATTAGATATTAGATATTAGATATTAGATATTAGATATTAGATATTAGATATTAGATATTAGATATTAGATATTAGATATTAGATATTAGATATTAGATATTAGATATTAGATATTAGATATTAGATATTAGATATTAGATATTAGATATTAGATATTAGATATTAGATATTAGATATTAGATATTAGATATTAGATATTAGATATTAGATATTAGATATTAGATATTAGATATTAGATATTAGATATTAGATATTAGATATTAGATATTAGATATTAGATATTAGATATTAGATATTAGATATTAGATATTAGATATTAGATATTAGATATTAGATATTAGATATTAGATATTAGATATTAGATATTAGATATTAGATATTAGATATTAGATATTAGATATTAGATATTAGATATTAGATATTAGATATTAGATATTAGATATTAGATATTAGATATTAGATATTAGATATTAGATATTAGATATTAGATATTAGATATTAGATATTAGATATTAGATATTAGATATTAGATATTAGATATTAGATATTAGATATTAGATATTAGATATTAGATATTAGATATTAGATATTAGATATTAGATATTAGATATTAGATATTAGATATTAGATATTAGATATTAGATATTAGATATTAGATATTAGATATTAGATATTAGATATTAGATATTAGATATTAGATATTAGATATTAGATATTAGATATTAGATATTAGATATTAGATATTAGATATTAGATATTAGATATTAGATATTAGATATTAGATATTAGATATTAGATATTAGATATTAGATATTAGATATTAGATATTAGATATTAGATATTAGATATTAGATATTAGATATTAGATATTAGATATTAGATATTAGATATTAGATATTAGATATTAGATATTAGATATTAGATATTAGATATTAGATATTAGATATTAGATATTAGATATTAGATATTAGATATTAGATATTAGATATTAGATATTAGATATTAGATATTAGATATTAGATATTAGATATTAGATATTAGATATTAGATATTAGATATTAGATATTAGATATTAGATATTAGATATTAGATATTAGATATTAGATATTAGATATTAGATATTAGATATTAGATATTAGATATTAGATATTAGATATTAGATATTAGATATTAGATATTAGATATTAGATATTAGATATTAGATATTAGATATTAGATATTAGATATTAGATATTAGATATTAGATATTAGATATTAGATATTAGATATTAGATATTAGATATTAGATATTAGATATTAGATATTAGATATTAGATATTAGATATTAGATATTAGATATTAGATATTAGATATTAGATATTAGATATTAGATATTAGATATTAGATATTAGATATTAGATATTAGATATTAGATATTAGATATTAGATATTAGATATTAGATATTAGATATTAGATATTAGATATTAGATATTAGATATTAGATATTAGATATTAGATATTAGATATTAGATATTAGATATTAGATATTAGATATTAGATATTAGATATTAGATATTAGATATTAGATATTAGATATTAGATATTAGATATTAGATATTAGATATTAGATATTAGATATTAGATATTAGATATTAGATATTAGATATTAGATATTAGATATTAGATATTAGATATTAGATATTAGATATTAGATATTAGATATTAGATATTAGATATTAGATATTAGATATTAGATATTAGATATTAGATATTAGATATTAGATATTAGATATTAGATATTAGATATTAGATATTAGATATTAGATATTAGATATTAGATATTAGATATTAGATATTAGATATTAGATATTAGATATTAGATATTAGATATTAGATATTAGATATTAGATATTAGATATTAGATATTAGATATTAGATATTAGATATTAGATATTAGATATTAGATATTAGATATTAGATATTAGATATTAGATATTAGATATTAGATATTAGATATTAGATATTAGATATTAGATATTAGATATTAGATATTAGATATTAGATATTAGATATTAGATATTAGATATTAGATATTAGATATTAGATATTAGATATTAGATATTAGATATTAGATATTAGATATTAGATATTAGATATTAGATATTAGATATTAGATATTAGATATTAGATATTAGATATTAGATATTAGATATTAGATATTAGATATTAGATATTAGATATTAGATATTAGATATTAGATATTAGATATTAGATATTAGATATTAGATATTAGATATTAGATATTAGATATTAGATATTAGATATTAGATATTAGATATTAGATATTAGATATTAGATATTAGATATTAGATATTAGATATTAGATATTAGATATTAGATATTAGATATTAGATATTAGATATTAGATATTAGATATTAGATATTAGATATTAGATATTAGATATTAGATATTAGATATTAGATATTAGATATTAGATATTAGATATTAGATATTAGATATTAGATATTAGATATTAGATATTAGATATTAGATATTAGATATTAGATATTAGATATTAGATATTAGATATTAGATATTAGATATTAGATATTAGATATTAGATATTAGATATTAGATATTAGATATTAGATATTAGATATTAGATATTAGATATTAGATATTAGATATTAGATATTAGATATTAGATATTAGATATTAGATATTAGATATTAGATATTAGATATTAGATATTAGATATTAGATATTAGATATTAGATATTAGATATTAGATATTAGATATTAGATATTAGATATTAGATATTAGATATTAGATATTAGATATTAGATATTAGATATTAGATATTAGATATTAGATATTAGATATTAGATATTAGATATTAGATATTAGATATTAGATATTAGATATTAGATATTAGATATTAGATATTAGATATTAGATATTAGATATTAGATATTAGATATTAGATATTAGATATTAGATATTAGATATTAGATATTAGATATTAGATATTAGATATTAGATATTAGATATTAGATATTAGATATTAGATATTAGATATTAGATATTAGATATTAGATATTAGATATTAGATATTAGATATTAGATATTAGATATTAGATATTAGATATTAGATATTAGATATTAGATATTAGATATTAGATATTAGATATTAGATATTAGATATTAGATATTAGATATTAGATATTAGATATTAGATATTAGATATTAGATATTAGATATTAGATATTAGATATTAGATATTAGATATTAGATATTAGATATTAGATATTAGATATTAGATATTAGATATTAGATATTAGATATTAGATATTAGATATTAGATATTAGATATTAGATATTAGATATTAGATATTAGATATTAGATATTAGATATTAGATATTAGATATTAGATATTAGATATTAGATATTAGATATTAGATATTAGATATTAGATATTAGATATTAGATATTAGATATTAGATATTAGATATTAGATATTAGATATTAGATATTAGATATTAGATATTAGATATTAGATATTAGATATTAGATATTAGATATTAGATATTAGATATTAGATATTAGATATTAGATATTAGATATTAGATATTAGATATTAGATATTAGATATTAGATATTAGATATTAGATATTAGATATTAGATATTAGATATTAGATATTAGATATTAGATATTAGATATTAGATATTAGATATTAGATATTAGATATTAGATATTAGATATTAGATATTAGATATTAGATATTAGATATTAGATATTAGATATTAGATATTAGATATTAGATATTAGATATTAGATATTAGATATTAGATATTAGATATTAGATATTAGATATTAGATATTAGATATTAGATATTAGATATTAGATATTAGATATTAGATATTAGATATTAGATATTAGATATTAGATATTAGATATTAGATATTAGATATTAGATATTAGATATTAGATATTAGATATTAGATATTAGATATTAGATATTAGATATTAGATATTAGATATTAGATATTAGATATTAGATATTAGATATTAGATATTAGATATTAGATATTAGATATTAGATATTAGATATTAGATATTAGATATTAGATATTAGATATTAGATATTAGATATTAGATATTAGATATTAGATATTAGATATTAGATATTAGATATTAGATATTAGATATTAGATATTAGATATTAGATATTAGATATTAGATATTAGATATTAGATATTAGATATTAGATATTAGATATTAGATATTAGATATTAGATATTAGATATTAGATATTAGATATTAGATATTAGATATTAGATATTAGATATTAGATATTAGATATTAGATATTAGATATTAGATATTAGATATTAGATATTAGATATTAGATATTAGATATTAGATATTAGATATTAGATATTAGATATTAGATATTAGATATTAGATATTAGATATTAGATATTAGATATTAGATATTAGATATTAGATATTAGATATTAGATATTAGATATTAGATATTAGATATTAGATATTAGATATTAGATATTAGATATTAGATATTAGATATTAGATATTAGATATTAGATATTAGATATTAGATATTAGATATTAGATATTAGATATTAGATATTAGATATTAGATATTAGATATTAGATATTAGATATTAGATATTAGATATTAGATATTAGATATTAGATATTAGATATTAGATATTAGATATTAGATATTAGATATTAGATATTAGATATTAGATATTAGATATTAGATATTAGATATTAGATATTAGATATTAGATATTAGATATTAGATATTAGATATTAGATATTAGATATTAGATATTAGATATTAGATATTAGATATTAGATATTAGATATTAGATATTAGATATTAGATATTAGATATTAGATATTAGATATTAGATATTAGATATTAGATATTAGATATTAGATATTAGATATTAGATATTAGATATTAGATATTAGATATTAGATATTAGATATTAGATATTAGATATTAGATATTAGATATTAGATATTAGATATTAGATATTAGATATTAGATATTAGATATTAGATATTAGATATTAGATATTAGATATTAGATATTAGATATTAGATATTAGATATTAGATATTAGATATTAGATATTAGATATTAGATATTAGATATTAGATATTAGATATTAGATATTAGATATTAGATATTAGATATTAGATATTAGATATTAGATATTAGATATTAGATATTAGATATTAGATATTAGATATTAGATATTAGATATTAGATATTAGATATTAGATATTAGATATTAGATATTAGATATTAGATATTAGATATTAGATATTAGATATTAGATATTAGATATTAGATATTAGATATTAGATATTAGATATTAGATATTAGATATTAGATATTAGATATTAGATATTAGATATTAGATATTAGATATTAGATATTAGATATTAGATATTAGATATTAGATATTAGATATTAGATATTAGATATTAGATATTAGATATTAGATATTAGATATTAGATATTAGATATTAGATATTAGATATTAGATATTAGATATTAGATATTAGATATTAGATATTAGATATTAGATATTAGATATTAGATATTAGATATTAGATATTAGATATTAGATATTAGATATTAGATATTAGATATTAGATATTAGATATTAGATATTAGATATTAGATATTAGATATTAGATATTAGATATTAGATATTAGATATTAGATATTAGATATTAGATATTAGATATTAGATATTAGATATTAGATATTAGATATTAGATATTAGATATTAGATATTAGATATTAGATATTAGATATTAGATATTAGATATTAGATATTAGATATTAGATATTAGATATTAGATATTAGATATTAGATATTAGATATTAGATATTAGATATTAGATATTAGATATTAGATATTAGATATTAGATATTAGATATTAGATATTAGATATTAGATATTAGATATTAGATATTAGATATTAGATATTAGATATTAGATATTAGATATTAGATATTAGATATTAGATATTAGATATTAGATATTAGATATTAGATATTAGATATTAGATATTAGATATTAGATATTAGATATTAGATATTAGATATTAGATATTAGATATTAGATATTAGATATTAGATATTAGATATTAGATATTAGATATTAGATATTAGATATTAGATATTAGATATTAGATATTAGATATTAGATATTAGATATTAGATATTAGATATTAGATATTAGATATTAGATATTAGATATTAGATATTAGATATTAGATATTAGATATTAGATATTAGATATTAGATATTAGATATTAGATATTAGATATTAGATATTAGATATTAGATATTAGATATTAGATATTAGATATTAGATATTAGATATTAGATATTAGATATTAGATATTAGATATTAGATATTAGATATTAGATATTAGATATTAGATATTAGATATTAGATATTAGATATTAGATATTAGATATTAGATATTAGATATTAGATATTAGATATTAGATATTAGATATTAGATATTAGATATTAGATATTAGATATTAGATATTAGATATTAGATATTAGATATTAGATATTAGATATTAGATATTAGATATTAGATATTAGATATTAGATATTAGATATTAGATATTTATTAGATATTAGATATTAGATATTAGATATTAGATATTAGATATTAGATATTAGATATTAGATATTAGATATTAGATATTAGATATTAGATATTAGATATTAGATATTAGATATTAGATATTAGATATTAGATATTAGATATTAGATATTAGATATTAGATATTAGATATTAGATATTAGATATTAGATATTAGATATTAGATATTAGATATTAGATATTAGATATTAGATATTAGATATTAGATATTAGATATTAGATATTAGATATTAGATATTAGATATTAGATATTAGATATTAGATATTAGATATTAGATATTAGATATTAGATATTAGATATTAGATATTAGATATTAGATATTAGATATTAGATATTAGATATTAGATATTAGATATTAGATATTAGATATTAGATATTAGATATTAGATATTAGATATTAGATATTAGATATTAGATATTAGATATTAGATATTAGATATTAGATATTAGATATTAGATATTAGATATTAATATTAGATATTAGATATTAGATATTAGATATTAGATATTAGATATTAGATATTAGATATTAGATATTAGATATTAGATAATAGATATTAATATTAGATATTAGATATTAGATATTAGATATTAGATATTAGATATTAGATATTAGATATTAGATATTAGATATTAGATATTAGATATTAATATTAGATATTAGATATTAGATATTAGATATTAGATATTAGATATTAGATATTAGATATTAGATATTAGATATTAGATATTAGATATTAGATATTAGATATAGATATTAGATATTAGATATTAGATATTAGATATTAGATATTAGATATTAGATATTAGATATTAGATATTAGATATTAGATATTAGATAGATATTAGATATTAGATATTAGATATTAGATATAAGATATTAATATTAGATATTAGATATTAGATATTAGATATTAGATATTAGATATTAGATATTAGATATTAGATATTAGATATTAGATATTAGATATTAGATATTAGATATTAGATATTAGATATTAGATATTAGATATTAGATATTAGATATTAGATATTAGATATTAGATATTAGATATTAGATATTAGATATTAGATATTAGATATTAGATATTAGATATTAGATATTAGATATTAGATATTAGATATTAGATATTAGATATTAGATATTAGATATTAGATATTAGATATTAGATATTAGATATTAGATATTAGATATTAGATATTAGATATTAGATATTAGATATTAGATATTAGATATTAGATATTAGATATTAGATATTAGATATTAGATATTAGATATTAGATATTAGATATTAGATATTAGATATTAGATATTAGATATTAGATATTAGATATTAGATATTAGATATTAGATATTAGATATTAGATATTAGATATTAGATATTAGATATTAGATATTAGATATTAGATATTAGATATTAGATATTAGATATTAGATATTAGATATTAGATATTAGATATTAGATATTAGATATTAGATATTAGATATTAGATATTAGATATTAGATATTAGATATTAGATATTAGATATTAGATATTAGATATTAGATATTAGATATTAGATATTAGATATTAGATATTAGATATTAGATATTAGATATTAGATATTAGATATTAGATATTAGATATTAGATATTAGATATTAGATATTAGATATTAGATATTAGATATTAGATATTAGATATTAGATATTAGATATTAGATATTAGATATTAGATATTAGATATTAGATATTAGATATTAGATATTAGATATTAGATATTAGATATTAGATATTAGATATTAGATATTAGATATTAGATATTAGATATTAGATATTAGATATTAGATATTAGATATTAGATATTAGATATTAGATATTAGATATTAGATATTAGATATTAGATATTAGATATTAGATATTAGATATTAGATATTAGATATTAGATATTAGATATTAGATATTAGATATTAGATATTAGATATTAGATATTAGATATTAGATATTAGATATTAGATATTAGATATTAGATATTAGATATTAGATATTAGATATTAGATATTAGATATTAGATATTAGATATTAGATATTAGATATTAGATATTAGATATTAGATATTAGATATTAGATATTAGATATTAGATATTAGATATTAGATATTAGATATTAGATATTAGATATTAGATATTAGATATTAGATATTAGATATTAGATATTAGATATTAGATATTAGATATTAGATATTAGATATTAGATATTAGATATTAGATATTAGATATTAGATATTAGATATTAGATATTAGATATTAGATATTAGATATTAGATATTAGATATTAGATATTAGATATTAGATATTAGATATTAGATATTAGATATTAGATATTAGATATTAGATATTAGATATTAGATATTAGATATTAGATATTAGATATTAGATATTAGATATTAGATATTAGATATTAGATATTAGATATTAGATATTAGATATTAGATATTAGATATTAGATATTAGATATTAGATATTAGATATTAGATATTAGATATTAGATATTAGATATTAGATATTAGATATTAGATATTAGATATTAGATATTAGATATTAGATATTAGATATTAGATATTAGATATTAGATATTAGATATTAGATATTAGATATTAGATATTAGATATTAGATATTAGATATTAGATATTAGATATTAGATATTAGATATTAGATATTAGATATTAGATATTAGATATTAGATATTAGATATTAGATATTAGATATTAGATATTAGATATTAGATATTAGATATTAGATATTAGATATTAGATATTAGATATTAGATATTAGATATTAGATATTAGATATTAGATATTAGATATTAGATATTAGATATTAGATATTAGATATTAGATATTAGATATTAGATATTAGATATTAGATATTAGATATTAGATATTAGATATTAGATATTAGATATTAGATATTAGATATTAGATATTAGATATTAGATATTAGATATTAGATATTAGATATTAGATATTAGATATTAGATATTAGATATTAGATATTAGATATTAGATATTAGATATTAGATATTAGATATTAGATATTAGATATTAGATATTAGATATTAGATATTAGATATTAGATATTAGATATTAGATATTAGATATTAGATATTAGATATTAGATATTAGATATTAGATATTAGATATTAGATATTAGATATTAGATATTAGATATTAGATATTAGATATTAGATATTAGATATTAGATATTAGATATTAGATATTAGATATTAGATATTAGATATTAGATATTAGATATTAGATATTAGATATTAGATATTAGATATTAGATATTAGATATTAGATATTAGATATTAGATATTAGATATTAGATATTAGATATTAGATATTAGATATTAGATATTAGATATTAGATATTAGATATTAGATATTAGATATTAGATATTAGATATTAGATATTAGATATTAGATATCTAATATCTAATATCTAATATCTAATATCTAATATCTAATATCTAATATCTAATATCTAATATCTAATATCTAATATCTAATATCTAATATCTAATATCTAATATCTAATATCTAATATCTAATATCTAATATCTAATATCTAATATCTAATATCTAATATCTAATATCTAATATCTAATATCTAATATCTAATATCTAATATCTAATATCTAATATCTAATATCTAATATCTAATATCTAATATCTAATATCTAATATCTAATATCTAATATCTAATATCTAATATCTAATATCTAATATCTAATATCTAATATCTAATATCTAATATCTAATATCTAATATCTAATATCTAATATCTAATATCTAATATCTAATATCTAATATCTAATATCTAATATCTAATATCTAATATCTAATATCTAATATCTAATATCTAATATCTAATATCTAATATCTAATATCTAATATCTAATATCTAATATCTAATATCTAATATCTAATATCTAATATCTAATATCTAATATCTAATATCTAATATCTAATATCTAATATCTAATATCTAATATCTAATATCTAATATCTAATATCTAATATCTAATATCTAATATCTAATATCTAATATCTAATATCTAATATCTAATATCTAATATCTAATATCTAATATCTAATATCTAATATCTAATATCTAATATCTAATATCTAATATCTAATATCTAATATCTAATATCTAATATCTAATATCTAATATCTAATATCTAATATCTAATATCTAATATCTAATATCTAATATCTAATATCTAATATCTAATATCTAATATCTAATATCTAATATCTAATATCTAATATCTAATATCTAATATCTAATATCTAATATCTAATATCTAATATCTAATATCTAATATCTAATATCTAATATCTAATATCTAATATCTAATATCTAATATCTAATATCTAATATCTAATATCTAATATCTAATATCTAATATCTAATATCTAATATCTAATATCTAATATCTAATATCTAATATCTAATATCTAATATCTAATATCTAATATCTAATATCTAATATCTAATATCTAATATCTAATATCTAATATCTAATATCTAATATCTAATATCTAATATCTAATATCTAATATCTAATATCTAATATCTAATATCTAATATCTAATATCTAATATCTAATATCTAATATCTAATATCTAATATCTAATATCTAATATCTAATATCTAATATCTAATATCTAATATCTAATATCTAATATCTAATATCTAATATCTAATATCTAATATCTAATATCTAATATCTAATATCTAATATCTAATATCTAATATCTAATATCTAATATCTAATATCTAATATCTAATATCTAATATCTAATATCTAATATCTAATATCTAATATCTAATATCTAATATCTAATATCTAATATCTAATATCTAATATCTAATATCTAATATCTAATATCTAATATCTAATATCTAATATCTAATATCTAATATCTAATATCTAATATCTAATATCTAATATCTAATATCTAATATCTAATATCTAATATCTAATATCTAATATCTAATATCTAATATCTAATATCTAATATCTAATATCTAATATCTAATATCTAATATCTAATATCAATATCTAATATCTAATATCTAATATCTAATATCTAATATCTAATATCTAATATCTAATATCTAATATCTAATATCTAATATCTAATATCTAATATCTAATATCTAATATCTAATATCTAATATCTAATATCTAATATCTAATATCTAATATCTAATATCTAATATCTAATATCTAATATCTAATATCTAATATCTAATATCTAATATCTAATATCTAATATCTAATATCTAATATCTAATATCTAATATCTAATATCTAATATCTAATATCTAATATCTAATATCTAATATCTAATATCTAATATCTAATATCTAATATCTAATATCTAATATCTAATATCTAATATCTAATATCTAATATCTAATATCTAATATCTAATATCTAATATCTAATATCTAATATCTAATATCTAATATCTAATATCTAATATCTAATATCTAATATCTAATATCTAATATCTAATATCTAATATCTAATATCTAATATCTAATATCTAATATCTAATATCTAATATCTAATATCTAATATCTAATATCTAATATCTAATATCTAATATCTAATATCTAATATCTAATATCTAATATCTAATATCTAATATCTAATATCTAATATCTAATATCTAATATCTAATATCTAATATCTAATATCTAATATCTAATATCTAATATCTAATATCTAATATCTAATATCTAATATCTAATATCTAATATCTAATATCTAATATCTAATATCTAATATCTAATATCTAATATCTAATATCTAATATCTAATATCTAATATCTAATATCTAATATCTAATATCTAATATCTAATATCTAATATCTAATATCTAATATCTAATATCTAATATCTAATATCTAATATCTAATATCTAATATCTAATATCTAATATCTAATATCTAATATCTAATATCTAATATCTAATATCTAATATCTAATATCTAATATCTAATATCTAATATCTAATATCTAATATCTAATATCTAATATCTAATATCTAATATCTAATATCTAATATCTAATATCTAATATCTAATATCTAATATCTAATATCTAATATCTAATATCTAATATCTAATATCTAATATCTAATATCTAATATCTAATATCTAATATCTAATATCTAATATCTAATATCTAATATCTAATATCTAATATCTAATATCTAATATCTAATATCTAATATCTAATATCTAATATCTAATATCTAATATCTAATATCTAATATCTAATATCTAATATCTAATATCTAATATCTAATATCTAATATCTAATATCTAATATCTAATATCTAATATCTAATATCTAATATCTAATATCTAATATCTAATATCTAATATCTAATATCTAATATCTAATATCTAATATCTAATATCTAATATCTAATATCTAATATCTAATATCTAATATCTAATATCTAATATCTAATATCTAATATCTAATATCTAATATCTAATATCTAATATCTAATATCTAATATCTAATATCTAATATCTAATATCTAATATCTAATATCTAATATCTAATATCTAATATCTAATATCTAATATCTAATATCTAATATCTAATATCTAATATCTAATATCTAATATCTAATATCTAATATCTAATATCTAATATCTAATATCTAATATCTAATATCTAATATCTAATATCTAATATCTAATATCTAATATCTAATATCTAATATCTAATATCTAATATCTAATATCTAATATCTAATATCTAATATCTAATATCTAATATCTAATATCTAATATCTAATATCTAATATCTAATATCTAATATCTAATATCTAATATCTAATATCTAATATCTAATATCTAATATCTAATATCTAATATCTAATATCTAATATCTAATATCTAATATCTAATATCTAATATCTAATATCTAATATCTAATATCTAATATCTAATATCTAATATCTAATATCTAATATCTAATATCTAATATCTAATATCTAATATCTAATATCTAATATCTAATATCTAATATCTAATATCTAATATCTAATATCTAATATCTAATATCTAATATCTAATATCTAATATCTAATATCTAATATCTAATATCTAATATCTAATATCTAATATCTAATATCTAATATCTAATATCTAATATCTAATATCTAATATCTAATATCTAATATCTAATATCTAATATCTAATATCTAATATCTAATATCTAATATCTAATATCTAATATCTAATATCTAATATCTAATATCTAATATCTAATATCTAATATCTAATATCTAATATCTAATATCTAATATCTAATATCTAATATCTAATATCTAATATCTAATATCTAATATCTAATATCTAATATCTAATATCTAATATCTAATATCTAATATCTAATATCTAATATCTAATATCTAATATCTAATATCTAATATCTAATATCTAATATCTAATATCTAATATCTAATATCTAATATCTAATATCTAATATCTAATATCTAATATCTAATATCTAATATCTAATATCTAATATCTAATATCTAATATCTAATATCTAATATCTAATATCTAATATCTAATATCTAATATCTAATATCTAATATCTAATATCTAATATCTAATATCTAATATCTAATATCTAATATCTAATATCTAATATCTAATATCTAATATCTAATATCTAATATCTAATATCTAATATCTAATATCTAATATCTAATATCTAATATCTAATATCTAATATCTAATATCTAATATCTAATATCTAATATCTAATATCTAATATCTAATATCTAATATCTAATATCTAATATCTAATATCTAATATCTAATATCTAATATCTAATATCTAATATCTAATATCTAATATCTAATATCTAATATCTAATATCTAATATCTAATATCTAATATCTAATATCTAATATCTAATATCTAATATCTAATATCTAATATCTAATATCTAATATCTAATATCTAATATCTAATATCTAATATCTAATATCTAATATCTAATATCTAATATCAAATATCTAATATCTAATATCTAATATCTAATATCTAATATCTAATATCTAATATCTAATATCTAATATCTAATATCTAATATCTAATATCTAATATCTAATATCTAATATCTAATATCTAATATCTAATATCTAATATCTAATATCTAATATCTAATATCTAATATCTAATATCTAATATCTAATATCTAATATCTAATATCTAATATCTAATATCTAATATCTAATATCTAATATCTAATATCTAATATCTAATATCTAATATCTAATATCTAATATCTAATATCTAATATCTAATATCTAATATCTAATATCTAATATCTAATATCTAATATCTAATATCTAATATCTAATATCTAATATCTAATATCTAATATCTAATATCTAATATCTAATATCTAATATCTAATATCTAATATCTAATATCTAATATCTAATATCTAATATCTAATATCTAATATCTAATATCTAATATCTAATATCTAATATCTAATATCTAATATCTAATATCTAATATCTAATATCTAATATCTAATATCTAATATCTAATATCTAATATCTAATATCTAATATCTAATATCTAATATCTAATATCTAATATCTAATATCTAATATCTAATATCTAATATCTAATATCTAATATCTAATATCTAATATCTAATATCTAATATCTAATATCTAATATCTAATATCTAATATCTAATATCTAATATCTAATATCTAATATCTAATATCTAATATCTAATATCTAATATCTAATATCTAATATCTAATATCTAATATCTAATATCTAATATCTAATATCTAATATCTAATATCTAATATCTAATATCTAATATCTAATATCTAATATCTAATATCTAATATCTAATATCTAATATCTAATATCTAATATCTAATATCTAATATCTAATATCTAATATCTAATATCTAATATCTAATATCTAATATCTAATATCTAATATCTAATATCTAATATCTAATATCTAATATCTAATATCTAATATCTAATATCTAATATCTAATATCTAATATCTAATATCTAATATCTAATATCTAATATCTAATATCTAATATCTAATATCTAATATCTAATATCTAATATCTAATATCTAATATCTAATATCTAATATCTAATATCTAATATCTAATATCTAATATCTAATATCTAATATCTAATATCTAATATCTAATATCTAATATCTAATATCTAATATCTAATATCTAATATCTAATATCTAATATCTAATATCTAATATCTAATATCTAATATCTAATATCTAATATCTAATATCTAATATCTAATATCTAATATCTAATATCTAATATCTAATATCTAATATCTAATATCTAATATCTAATATCTAATATCTAATATCTAATATCTAATATCTAATATCTAATATCTAATATCTAATATCTAATATCTAATATCTAATATCTAATATCTAATATCTAATATCTAATATCTAATATCTAATATCTAATATCTAATATCTAATATCTAATATCTAATATCTAATATCTAATATCTAATATCTAATATCTAATATCTAATATCTAATATCTAATATCTAATATCTAATATCTAATATCTAATATCTAATATCTAATATCTAATATCTAATATCTAATATCTAATATCTAATATCTAATATCTAATATCTAATATCTAATATCTAATATCTAATATCTAATATCTAATATCTAATATCTAATATCTAATATCTAATATCTAATATCTAATATCTAATATCTAATATCTAATATCTAATATCTAATATCTAATATCTAATATCTAATATCTAATATCTAATATCTAATATCTAATATCTAATATCTAATATCTAATATCTAATATCTAATATCTAATATCTAATATCTAATATCTAATATCTAATATCTAATATCTAATATCTAATATCTAATATCTAATATCTAATATCTAATATCTAATATCTAATATCTAATATCTAATATCTAATATCTAATATCTAATATCTAATATCTAATATCTAATATCTAATATCTAATATCTAATATCTAATATCTAATATCTAATATCTAATATCTAATATCTAATATCTAATATCTAATATCTAATATCTAATATCTAATATCTAATATCTAATATCTAATATCTAATATCTAATATCTAATATCTAATATCTAATATCTAATATCTAATATCTAATATCTAATATCTAATATCTAATATCTAATATCTAATATCTAATATCTAATATCTAATATCTAATATCTAATATCTAATATCTAATATCTAATATCTAATATCTAATATCTAATATCTAATATCTAATATCTAATATCTAATATCTAATATCTAATATCTAATATCTAATATCTAATATCTAATATCTAATATCTAATATCTAATATCTAATATCTAATATCTAATATCTAATATCTAATATCTAATATCTAATATCTAATATCTAATATCTAATATCTAATATCTAATATCTAATATCTAATATCTAATATCTAATATCTAATATCTAATATCTAATATCTAATATCTAATATCTAATATCTAATATCTAATATCTAATATCTAATATCTAATATCTAATATCTAATATCTAATATCTAATATCTAATATCTAATATCTAATATCTAATATCTAATATCTAATATCTAATATCTAATATCTAATATCTAATATCTAATATCTAATATCTAATATCTAATATCTAATATCTAATATCTAATATCTAATATCTAATATCTAATATCTAATATCTAATATCTAATATCTAATATCTAATATCTAATATCTAATATCTAATATCTAATATCTAATATCTAATATCTAATATCTAATATCTAATATCTAATATCTAATATCTAATATCTAATATCTAATATCTAATATCTAATATCTAATATCTAATATCTAATATCTAATATCTAATATCTAATATCTAATATCTAATATCTAATATCTAATATCTAATATCTAATATCTAATATCTAATATCTAATATCTAATATCTAATATCTAATATCTAATATCTAATATCTAATATCTAATATCTAATATCTAATATCTAATATCTAATATCTAATATCTAATATCTAATATCTAATATCTAATATCTAATATCTAATATCTAATATCTAATATCTAATATCTAATATCTAATATCTAATATCTAATATCTAATATCTAATATCTAATATCTAATATCTAATATCTAATATCTAATATCTAATATCTAATATCTAATATCTAATATCTAATATCTAATATCTAATATCTAATATCTAATATCTAATATCTAATATCTAATATCTAATATCTAATATCTAATATCTAATATCTAATATCTAATATCTAATATCTAATATCTAATATCTAATATCTAATATCTAATATCTAATATCTAATATCTAATATCTAATATCTAATATCTAATATCTAATATCTAATATCTAATATCTAATATCTAATATCTAATATCTAATATCTAATATCTAATATCTAATATCTAATATCTAATATCTAATATCTAATATCTAATATCTAATATCTAATATCTAATATCTAATATCTAATATCTAATATCTAATATCTAATATCTAATATCTAATATCTAATATCTAATATCTAATATCTAATATCTAATATCTAATATCTAATATCTAATATCTAATATCTAATATCTAATATCTAATATCTAATATCTAATATCTAATATCTAATATCTAATATCTAATATCTAATATCTAATATCTAATATCTAATATCTAATATCTAATATCTAATATCTAATATCTAATATCTAATATCTAATATCTAATATCTAATATCTAATATCTAATATCTAATATCTAATATCTAATATCTAATATCTAATATCTAATATCTAATATCTAATATCTAATATCTAATATCTAATATCTAATATCTAATATCTAATATCTAATATCTAATATCTAATATCTAATATCTAATATCTAATATCTAATATCTAATATCTAATATCTAATATCTAATATCTAATATCTAATATCTAATATCTAATATCTAATATCTAATATCTAATATCTAATATCTAATATCTAATATCTAATATCTAATATCTAATATCTAATATCTAATATCTAATATCTAATATCTAATATCTAATATCTAATATCTAATATCTAATATCTAATATCTAATATCTAATATCTAATATCTAATATCTAATATCTAATATCTAATATCTAATATCTAATATCTAATATCTAATATCTAATATCTAATATCTAATATCTAATATCTAATATCTAATATCTAATATCTAATATCTAATATCTAATATCTAATATCTAATATCTAATATCTAATATCTAATATCTAATATCTAATATCTAATATCTAATATCTAATATCTAATATCTAATATCTAATATCTAATATCTAATATCTAATATCTAATATCTAATATCTAATATCTAATATCTAATATCTAATATCTAATATCTAATATCTAATATCTAATATCTAATATCTAATATCTAATATCTAATATCTAATATCTAATATCTAATATCTAATATCTAATATCTAATATCTAATATCTAATATCTAATATCTAATATCTAATATCTAATATCTAATATCTAATATCTAATATCTAATATCTAATATCTAATATCTAATATCTAATATCTAATATCTAATATCTAATATCTAATATCTAATATCTAATATCTAATATCTAATATCTAATATCTAATATCTAATATCTAATATCTAATATCTAATATCTAATATCTAATATCTAATATCTAATATCTAATATCTAATATCTAATATCTAATATCTAATATCTAATATCTAATATCTAATATCTAATATCTAATATCTAATATCTAATATCTAATATCTAATATCTAATATCTAATATCTAATATCTAATATCTAATATCTAATATCTAATATCTAATATCTAATATCTAATATCTAATATCTAATATCTAATATCTAATATCTAATATCTAATATCTAATATCTAATATCTAATATCTAATATCTAATATCTAATATCTAATATCTAATATCTAATATCTAATATCTAATATCTAATATCTAATATCTAATATCTAATATCTAATATCTAATATCTAATATCTAATATCTAATATCTAATATCTAATATCTAATATCTAATATCTAATATCTAATATCTAATATCTAATATCTAATATCTAATATCTAATATCTAATATCTAATATCTAATATCTAATATCTAATATCTAATATCTAATATCTAATATCTAATATCTAATATCTAATATCTAATATCTAATATCTAATATCTAATATCTAATATCTAATATCTAATATCTAATATCTAATATCTAATATCTAATATCTAATATCTAATATCTAATATCTAATATCTAATATCTAATATCTAATATCTAATATCTAATATCTAATATCTAATATCTAATATCTAATATCTAATATCTAATATCTAATATCTAATATCTAATATCTAATATCTAATATCTAATATCTAATATCTAATATCTAATATCTAATATCTAATATCTAATATCTAATATCTAATATCTAATATCTAATATCTAATATCTAATATCTAATATCTAATATCTAATATCTAATATCTAATATCTAATATCTAATATCTAATATCTAATATCTAATATCTAATATCTAATATCTAATATCTAATATCTAATATCTAATATCTAATATCTAATATCTAATATCTAATATCTAATATCTAATATCTAATATCTAATATCTAATATCTAATATCTAATATCTAATATCTAATATCTAATATCTAATATCTAATATCTAATATCTAATATCTAATATCTAATATCTAATATCTAATATCTAATATCTAATATCTAATATCTAATATCTAATATCTAATATCTAATATCTAATATCTAATATCTAATATCTAATATCTAATATCTAATATCTAATATCTAATATCTAATATCTAATATCTAATATCTAATATCTAATATCTAATATCTAATATCTAATATCTAATATCTAATATCTAATATCTAATATCTAATATCTAATATCTAATATCTAATATCTAATATCTAATATCTAATATCTAATATCTAATATCTAATATCTAATATCTAATATCTAATATCTAATATCTAATATCTAATATCTAATATCTAATATCTAATATCTAATATCTAATATCTAATATCTAATATCTAATATCTAATATCTAATATCTAATATCTAATATCTAATATCTAATATCTAATATCTAATATCTAATATCTAATATCTAATATCTAATATCTAATATCTAATATCTAATATCTAATATCTAATATCTAATATCTAATATCTAATATCTAATATCTAATATCTAATATCTAATATCTAATATCTAATATCTAATATCTAATATCTAATATCTAATATCTAATATCTAATATCTAATATCTAATATCTAATATCTAATATCTAATATCTAATATCTAATATCTAATATCTAATATCTAATATCTAATATCTAATATCTAATATCTAATATCTAATATCTAATATCTAATATCTAATATCTAATATCTAATATCTAATATCTAATATCTAATATCTAATATCTAATATCTATATCTAATATCTAATATCTAATATCTAATATCTAATATCTAATATCTAATATCTAATATCTAATATCTAATATCTAATATCTAATATCTAATATCTAATATCTAATATCTAATATCTAATATCTAATATCTAATATCTAATATCTAATATCTAATATCTAATATCTAATATCTAATATCTAATATCTAATATCTAATATCTAATATCTAATATCTAATATCTAATATCTAATATCTAATATCTAATATCTAATATCTAATATCTAATATCTAATATCTAATATCTAATATCTAATATCTAATATCTAATATCTAATATCTAATATCTAATATCTAATATCTAATATCTAATATCTAATATCTAATATCTAATATCTAATATCTAATATCTAATATCTAATATCTAATATCTAATATCTAATATCTAATATCTAATATCTAATATCTAATATCTAATATCTAATATCTAATATCTAATATCTAATATCTAATATCTAATATCTAATATCTAATATCTAATATCTAATATCTAATATCTAATATCTAATATCTAATATCTAATATCTAATATCTAATATCTAATATCTAATATCTAATATCTAATATCTAATATCTAATATCTAATATCTAATATCTAATATCTAATATCTAATATCTAATATCTAATATCTAATATCTAATATCTAATATCTAATATCTAATATCTAATATCTAATATCTAATATCTAATATCTAATATCTAATATCTTAATATCTAATATCTAATATCTAATATCTAATATCTAATATCTAATATCTAATATCTAATATCTAATATCTAATATCTAATATCTAATATCTAATATCTAATATCTAATATCTAATATCTAATATCTAATATCTAATATCTAATATCTAATATCTAATATCTAATATCTAATATCTAATATCTAATATCTAATATCTAATATCTAATATCTAATATCTAATATCTAATATCTAATATCTAATATCTAATCTAATATCTAATATCTAATATCTATATCTAATATCTAATATCTAATATCTAATATCTAATATCTAATATCTAATATCTAATATCTAATATCTAATATCTAATATCTAATATCTAATATCTAATATCTAATATCTAATATCTAATATCTAATATCTAATATCTAATATCTAATATCTAATATCTAATATCTAATATCTAATATCTAATATCTAATATCTAATATCTAATATCTAATATCTAATATCTAATATCTAATATCTAATATCTAATATCTAATATCTAATATCTAATATCTAATATCTATATCTAATATCTAATATCTAATATCTAATATCTAATATCTAATATCTATATCTAATATCTAATATCTAATATCTAATATCTAATATCTAATATCTAATATCTAATATCTAATATCTAATATCTAATATCTAATATCTAATATCTAATATCTAATATCTAATATCTAATATCTAATATCTAATATCTAATATCTAATATCTAATATCTAAATCTAATATCTAATATCTAATATCTAATATCTAATATCTAATATCTAATATCTAATATCTAATATCTAATATCTAATATCTAATATCTAATATCTAATATCTAATATCTAATATCTAATATCTAATATCTAATATCTAATATCTAATATCTAATATCTAATATCTAATATCTAATATCTAATATCTAATATCTAATATCTAATATCTAATATCTAATATCTAATATCTAATATCTAATATCTAATATCTAATATCTAATATCTAATATCTAATATCTAATATCTAATATCTAATATCTAATATCTAATATCTAATATCTATATCTAATATCTAATATCTAATATCTAATATCTAATATCTAATATCTAATATCTAATATCTAATATCTAATATCTAATATCTAATATCTAATATCTAATATCTAATATCTAATATCTAATATCTAATATCTAATATCTAATATCTAATATCTAATATCTAATATCTAATATCTAATATCTAATATCTAATATCTAATATCTAATATCTAATATCTAATATCTAATATCTAATATCTAATATCTAATATCTAATATCTAATATCTAATATCTAATATCTAATATCTAATATCTAATATCTAATATCTAATATCTAATATCTAATATCTAATATCTAATATCTAATATCTAATATCTAATATCTAATATCTAATATCTAATATCTAATATCTAATATCTAATATCTAATATCTAATATCTAATATCTAATATCTAATATCTAATATCTAATATCTAATATCTAATATCTAATATCTAATACTAATATCTAATATCTAATATCTAATATCTAATATCTAATATCTAATATCTAATATCTAATATCTAATATCTAATATCTAATATCTAATATCTAATATCTAATATCTAATATCTAATATCTAATATCTAATATCTAATATCTAATATCTAATATCTAATATCTAATATCTAATATCTAATATCTAATATCTAATATCTAATATCTAATATCTAATATCTAATATCTAATATCTAATATCTAATATCTAATATCTAATATCTAATATCTAATATCTAATATCTAATATCTAATATCTAATATCTAATATCTAATATCTAATATCTAATATCTAATATCTAATATCTATATCTAATATCTAATATCTAATATCTAATATCTAATATCTAATATCTAATATCTAATATCTAATATCTAATATCTAATATCTAATATCTAATATCTAATATCTAATATCTAATATCTAATATCTAATATCTAATATCTAATATCTAATATCTAATATCTAATATCTAATATCTAATATCTAATATCTAATATCTAATATCTAATATCTAATATCTAATATCTAATATCTAATATCTAATATCTAATATCTAATATCTAATATCTAATATCTAATATCTAATATCTAATATCTAATATCTAATATCTAATATCTAATATCTAATATCTAATATCTAATATCTAATATCTAATATC
The DNA here is from genome assembly GCA_963932295.1 of Tipula lateralis. NCBI lineage: Eukaryota > Metazoa > Arthropoda > Insecta > Diptera > Tipulidae > Tipula > Tipula lateralis. The sequence continues at coordinate 25,674 of CAWVQQ010000001.1, forward strand.
TAATATCTAATATCTAATATCTAATATCTAATATCTAATATCTAATATCTAATATCTAATATCTAATATCTAATATCTAATATCTAATATCTAATATCTAATATCTAATATCTAATATCTAATATCTAATATCTAATATCTAATATCTAATATCTAATATCTAATATCTAATATCTAATATCTAATATCTAATATCTAATATCTAATATCTAATATCTAATATCTAATATCTAATATCTAATATCTAATATCTAATATCTAATATCTAATATCTAATATCTAATATCTAATATCTAATATCTAATATCTAATATCTAATATCTAATATCTAATATCTAATATCTAATATCTAATATCTAATATCTAATATCTAATATCAATATCTAATATCTAATATCTAATATCTAATATCTAATATCTAATATCTAATATCTATATCTAATATCTAATATCTAATATCTAATATCTAATATCTAATATCTAATATCTAATATCTAATATCTAATATCTAATATCTAATATCTAATATCTAATATCTAATATCTAATATCTAATATCTAATATCTAATATCTAATATCTAATATCTAATATCTAATATCTAATATCTAATATCTAATATCTAATATCTAATATCTAATATCTAATATCTAATATCTAATATCTAATATCTAATATCTAATATCTAATATCTAATATCTAATATCTAATATCTAATATCTAATATCTAATATCTAATATCTAATATCTAATATCTAATATCTAATATCTAATATCTAATATCTAATATCTAATATCTAATATCTAATATCTAATATCTAATATCTAATATCTAATATCTAATATCTAATATCTAATATCTAATATCTAATATCTAATATCTAATATCTAATATCTAATATCTAATATCTAATATCTAATATCTAATATCTAATATCTAATATCTAATATCTAATATCTAATATCTAATATCTAATATCTAATATCTAATATCTAATATCTAATATCTAATATCTAATATCTAATATCTAATATCTAATATCTAATATCTAATATCTAATATCTAATATCTAATATCTATATCTAATATCTAATATCTAATATCTAATATCTAATATCTAATATCTAATATCTAATATCTAATATCTAATATCTAATATCTAATATCTAATATCTAATATCTAATATCTAATATCTAATATCTAATATCTAATATCTAATATCTAATATCTAATATCTAATATCTAATATCTAATATCTAATATCTAATATCTAATATCTAATATCTAATATCTAATATCTAATATCTAATATCTAATATCTAATATCTAATATCTAATATCTAATATCTAATATCTAATATCTAATATCTAATATCTAATATCTAATATCTAATATCTAATATCTAATATCTAATATCTAATATCTAATATCTAATATCTAATATCTAATATCTAATATCTAATATCTAATATCTAATATCTAATATCTAATATCTAATATCTAATATCTAATATCTAATATCTAATATCTAATATCTAATATCTAATATCTAATATCTAATATCTAATATCTAATATCTAATATCTAATATCTAATATCTAATATCTAATATCTAATATCTAATATCTAATATCTAATATCTAATATCTAATATCTAATATCTAATATCTAATATCTAATATCTAATATCTAATATCTAATATCTAATATCTAATATCTAATATCTAATATCTAATATCTAATATCTAATATCTAATATCTAATATCTAATATCTAATATCTAATATCTAATATCTAATATCTAATATCTAATATCTAATATCTAATATCTAATATCTAATATCTAATATCTAATATCTAATATCTAATATCTAATATCTAATATCTAATATCTAATATCTATATCTAATATCTAATATCTAATATCTAATATCTAATATCTAATATCTAATATCTAATATCTAATATCTAATATCTAATATCTAATATCTAATATCTAATATCTAATATCTAATATCTAATATCTAATATCTAATATCTAATATCTAATATCTAATATCTAATATCTAATATCTAATATCTAATATCTAATATCTAATATCTAATATCTAATATCTAATATCTAATATCTAATATCTAATATCTAATATCTAATATCTAATATCTAATATCTAATATCTAATATCTAATATCTAATATCTAATATCTAATATCTAATATCTAATATCTAATATCTAATATCTAATATCTAATATCTAATATCTAATATCTAATATCTAATATCTAATATCTAATATCTAATATCTAATATCTAATATCTAATATCTAATATCTAATATCTAATATCTAATATCTAATATCTAATATCTAATATCTAATATCTAATATCTAATATCTAATATCTAATATCTAATATCTAATATCTAATATCTAATATCTAATATCTAATATCTAATATCTAATATCTAATATCTAATATCTAATATCTAATATCTAATATCTAATATCTAATATCTAATATCTAATATCTAATATCTAATATCTAATATCTATCTATCTAATATCTAATATCTAATATCTAATATCTAATATCTAATATCTAATATCTAATATCTAATATCTAATATCTAATATCTAATATCTAATATCTAATATCTAATATCTAATATCTAATATCTAATATCTAATATCTAATATCTAATATCTAATATCTAATATCTAATATCTAATATCTAATATCTAATATCTAATATCTAATATCTAATATCTAATATCTAATATCTAATATCTAATATCTAATATCTAATATCTAATATCTAATATCTAATATCTAATATCTAATATCTAATATCTAATATCTAATATCTAATATCTAATATCTAATATCTAATATCTAATATCTAATATCTAATATCTAATATCTAATATCTAATATCTAATATCTAATATCTAATATCTAATATCTAATATCTAATATCTAATATCTAATATCTAATATCTAATATCTAATATCTAATATCTAATATCTAATATCTAATATCTAATATCTAATATCTAATATCTAATATCTAATATCTAATATCTAATATCTAATATCTAATATCTAATATCTAATATCTAATATCTAATATCTAATATCTAATATCTAATATCTAATATCTAATATCTAATATCTAATATCTAATATCTAATATCTAATATCTAATATCTAATATCTAATATCTAATATCTAATATCTAATATCTAATATCTAATATCTAATATCTAATATTAATATCTAATATCTAATATCTAATATCTAATATCTAATATCTAATATCTAATATCTAATATCTAATATCTAATATCTAATATCTAATATCTAATATCTAATATCTAATATCTAATATCTAATATCTAATATCTAATATCTAATATCTAATATCTAATATCTAATATCTAATATCTAATATCTAATATCTAATATCTAATATCTAATATCTAATATCTAATATCTAATATCTAATATCTAATATCTAATATCTAATATCTAATATCTAATATCTAATATCTAATATCTAATATCTAATATCTAATATCTAATATCTAATATCTAATATCTAATATCTAATATCTAATATCTAATATCTAATATCTAATATCTAATATCTAATATCTAATATCTAATATCTAATATCTAATATCTAATATCTAATATCTAATATCTAATATCTAATATCTAATATCTAATATCTAATATCTAATATCTAATATCTAATATCTAATATCTAATATCTAATATCTAATATCTAATATCTAATATCTAATATCTAATATCTAATATCTAATATCTAATATCTAATATCTAATATCTAATATCTAATATCTAATATCTAATATCTAATATCTAATATCTAATATCTAATATCTAATATCTAATATCTAATATCTAATATCTAATATCTAATATCTAATATCTAATATCTAATATCTAATATCTAATATCTAATATCTAATATCTAATATCTAATATCTAATATCTAATATCTAATATCTAATATCTAATATCTAATATCTAATATCTAATATCTAATATCTAATATCTAATATCTAATATCTAATATCTAATATCTAATATCTAATATCTAATATCTAATATCTAATATCTAATATCTAATATCTAATATCTAATATCTAATATCTAATATCTATCTAATATCTAATATCTAATATCTAATATCTAATATCTAATATCTAATATCTAATATCTAATATCTAATATCTAATATCTAATATCTAATATCTAATATCTAATATCTAATATCTAATATCTAATATCTAATATCTAATATCTAATATCTAATATCTAATTCTAATATCTAATATCTAATATCTAATATCTAATATCTAATATCTAATATCTAATATCTAATATCTAATATCTAATATCTAATATCTAATATCTAATATCTAATATCTAATATCTAATATCTAATATCTAATATCTAATATCTAATATCTAATATCTAATATCTAATATCTAATATCTAATATCTAATATCTAATATCTAATATCTAATATCTAATATCTAATATCTAATATCTAATATCTAATATCTAATATCTAATATCTAATATCTAATATCTAATATCTAATATCTAATATCTAATATCTAATATCTAATATCTAATATCTAATATCTAATATCTAATATCTAATATCTAATATCTAATATCTAATATCTAATATCTAATATCTAATATCTAATATCTAATATCTAATATCTAATATCTAATATCTAATATCTAATATCTAATATCTAATATCTAATATCTAATATCTAATATCTAATATCTAATATCTAATATCTAATATCTAATATCTAATATCTAATATCTAATATCTAATATCTAATATCTAATATCTAATATCTAATATCTAATATCTAATATCTAATATCTAATATCTAATATCTAATATCTAATATCTAATATCTAATATCTAATATCTAATATCTAATATCTAATATCTAATATCTAATATCTAATATCTAATATCTAATATCTAATATCTAATATCTAATATCTAATATCTAATATCTAATATCTAATATCTAATATCTAATATCTAATATCTAATATCTAATATCTAATATCTAATATCTAATATCTAATATCTAATATCTAATATCTAATATCTAATATCTAATATCTAATATCTAATATCTAATATCTAATATCTAATATCTAATATCTAATATCTAATATCTAATATCTAATATCTAATATCTAATATCTAATATCTAATATCTAATATCTAATATCTAATATCTAATATCTAATATCTAATATCTAATATCTAATATCTAATATCTAATATCTAATATCTAATATCTAATATCTAATATCTAATATCTAATATCTAATATCTAATATCTAATATCTAATATCTAATATCTAATATCTAATATCTAATATCTAATATCTAATATCTAATATCTAATATCTAATATCTAATATCTAATATCTAATATCTAATATCTAATATCTAATATCTAATATCTAATATCTAATATCTAATATCTAATATCTAATATCTAATATCTAATATCTAATATCTAATATCTAATATCTAATATCTAATATCTAATATCTAATATCTAATATCTTATATCTAAAAATGCATGTCTTGATATCATAAGTCTTGCCAACGGTACATCATTCGACGAGAAGGATAACGGTCGCGACCACGCAAGTTTTGTTTTATTATTATTTTTAAGTTAATATAATTTTAGACTAAGGCTTACTAGAAGCAAACTTTTTTTATTATTTCAATAAGTTTTCTTGATTATTGTTTTGGTGGTGGAGAAAATTTTGTTCTTGTCTCTTACATTTAGACTTATTTATTATATATTATATTTACTATACTAAATAACGGTTGAATTATAACTTAACTAATTGATAAACTTACACTCTTATTTTTTTTTGGCTTTCTTTCTCTTTTCGCTCGCTTTTTGGTTGCATTTCAGTATGAGGGGCTGAAAGCTTTTATTTAAGGATGAAACCAGGGTAAGTTAAGTAAGTATATTTCGGCAGAGCCTTTCCCCTTCCTTTTTTTCCATGTTGCCCTTTCCTTCTCCTGCGGTCTAGCACGTCTTACTTACGCTTTGGGAAACCCCACGCCATTACCCTGAGCCTTAGCCGGCCAAAGATGACCGCCCGAAGCCTCTGAGTAAGAAAAATTTCTGTTAACAAGAAAGAGTTACCTCAATCTTGTTACACGGATTTCACTTCTTCGCTCGGGTAGTACGGGGAAGCACGTACAGTATTAGAAGCGGGGACTGTTTCAACTTCATTCGTTACGTTAATTAACCGACTATAATTGGTCGATAGGGTGAATCTAGCGCTACCTAATAATAATTAATGTTTTATATTTTTGTACATCATAGTCAGTGTTGTTTGACATCTTGCGAACGTCGCACCGAACATTATAATAAAATACAAAATAAAATACATACAGTCCACTACCATTCTTTTGCTGTCTATCAACTGGTCATTAACACGGTCCTTCGAGCCGGATTGCCAATTTCGGCTAATTAATAAACCAGAACGAGATTGTTTATCATCCATTAGTATCCATCATTACTAATATTGAACATCATTTAACACTTTATTTCGGTCATAAGTATAATTTTTATTTGCAAAACTAAGTTTACCGTGCTTCCAACACCGTTATTAATAAGTGTATTGTGAAACCGTGAAATATAAAAAAAATAAATAAAGTCAAACAGTGAATCCGGTTATCTCAATAAGTGGGTCAAATCTTCAAATTACCGCACTGAAGCCTTTGAGTACAACTACAATATGTCGGCCAAAATTTCCGAGCTAAAAACGAGACGCGCTGTGATATTATCTACCTTAACTAAAACACAAACGTTCATTAATAGTGCTGTAATTAATCCTGAGGAGGTTTCGCTTGAAGATATAGATGTAAGGACTCAAAAGTTAGATGAAGGATGGAATGAGTTTATCGCAATCGAAGCAGATTTATTAGCCATAGCTACGACTGAGAAATCTAAGATGGACGAATACGAAGAAAAATACTTTAAGGTTAAATCACAGTTATTGCGGGAATGGAGATTGCGTACACCCACGCTAAAGTCAAGTTCAACAAATCGCCCCGATCTGAATGCTACCATTGATAATTTAGTTCAACAAACCACGATTTTAGAAAGCGCAGTGCTGCATCAAAACGACTTAAAACTACCACGTGCACATATCGAGATCTTTTACGGTGATTACCACAAATGGCCAAGTTTCAAGGACGCCTTCATAACGTACATTGATAATAAACCTAACATTCCAAACGTTCATAAATTGCAATTGTTACGAAATTATCTGGGTGGTGAACCAAAAAATATTATATGCAGTTATAAAAGCACTGATGCCAGCTATAAGGAAGCTTGGAACAAACTGGTAGAGAGATATGACCGAGTAAGAAACGTGGTTAATTCATTGGTCAAACAATTCATGGATGAGCCAACGTTACATCAATTTTCAGTAAAAGGCTTAAGGCGTATCACCGACAACGTCGATTCACTCATACGAAACTTAGACGGTTTAGGGCCAGAAGCTCAAGGTCGCGACCCTTGGCTCTTGCACATTGTTCTCAGCAAGATGGATGCTGAGACCCGACAATCATGGTCCAACGAATCCTATGATAATAATCATCCTACATTTGAACAATTTCTGCAGTTTCTCAACAAACGCTGTTCAATTATTGAAGAATCAAGACCGGTTACCACTGCTGTAAAAAGAACAACGTCTGGTGTTAAGTCCTTTCATACGTCAGTGTTTCCAAAATGTGTGTGTTGTGATAAAGACCACTCTATTTATCGATGCATGAAGTTCAAGCAATTCAACGTACAAACTCGAAGGTCATTTGTATTAGACAACGCTCTCTGTTTCAATTGTTTGGGTTCCGGTCACCAAGCCGACAATTGTGCTTCAACTTCTAAATGCCGAACCTGCAGTGAACCACATCACACCTTATTACATTTTTATAAATTAAATCCAAGCTCATATCCTCACTCATCGCCATCTTTAATCAGAAACAAGGATAGCAATGGATTGAGCATAAAAGGTCCTAGTTCAGCAAGCAACGCTGCGGCTATCAACACATCATCAGTTAATCAATCGACTAATAAATCAGATTTGACGTCACCCAACACAACAGCTTTATTGGTACCGTCATCATCGTCTGAGTCGTCATGCCATCCTGTGTATGTAGCAGCAATAGCTCCGAACGCATCAATTGAGGCACATGTAACTACTTCTAGCCAGGTCATTTCGCTTCTACCAACTGCAATAATTCAAGTTCGAAACTCGACAAACCAACTTGTTCCTGCTCGAGTTCTCTTGGATTCCGGATCTACATCAACCTTGATATCAGAATCATGCACACAACGCCTTGGATTGAAAAGATTCAAAGTTAATGTAAAGATAATGGGACTTGCATCCATCAATGCAGGATCCATTCGGTATGCTACTAAATTAATATTTTGTTCACGGTTCAACAATTCTATTATGCATGAAGCAACAGCTTTAGTTTTACCAAAAATCACATCAATGCTTCCGGCTTCACATCTTAACATCTCGAAGTATAAACAACTATCGACCCTCCCACTTGCTGATCCAACATTTTACTGCCCTAAATACATCGACATTCTAGTGGGCGCTGATTTGTTCTTCAAATTGTTAGGACCAGAGTCGAAACAGTTGGATGAAGGGTTATATCTTTGTAATAGTAGTCTTGGCTGGATTATTGCTGGTCGTTTTCAAGCATCAACTCAAGACCCCGAGGAAAAGGTAACCGTTTCGGTGACAAACCTGCATACGCGACTAGAAGACGAGCTACATCGTTTCTGGGAGCTAGAGGACATACCTCAATCATCCCAACCCATCCAAGATGAGTCAGCAGAGATACATTATAAGCAAAATACCAAACTCGCCGTTGATAATCACTACATGGTGTCATTGCCATTTAAACGCGAGAAACCCAATCTAGGAGAATCCTTTACTACTGCCAAAAATCGACTGTTGGCGATGGAGAGAAGGTTTAATCGTGACCATGAACTGGGTCATGAATATAGAAAGTTCATGGCTGAATATATCGCGTTGGGTCACATGAGTCTTGTGCCATCAGATGAAACCTATGTATCCACTTCAAAACATTTTTATCTTCCACATCATGGTGTTTGGAAAAAATCTAGCACTACCACTAAATTACGAGTGGTATTTGATGGATCATCCAAAACTTCCACGGGATTATCCTTAAATGACGAGCTGCAAACAGGAACCAAACTCCAATCTGAGTTAATTTATATCTTAATCCATTTCAGAAAGTTTGCTGTTGCCTTAGTCGCTGATGCCGAGAAAATGTACAGGCAGATATGGATCACGCCACAAGATCGCGATTTCCAGCGTATTCTATGGAGAAACAGTCCTGACGAAAGCATAGGACATTATCGTCTCAATACGGTGACATACGGCACCTCGTGCGCCTCTTTCTTGGCAATTCGTACATTGCAGCAGATTGCTGATGAATTCCGCAGTGTTTCTCCTAGAGCATCAATCATAGTCAGACGCGATTTTTATGTTGACGATCTGTTATCTGGTGCGGACTCATTGAGTGAAGCAAAAACCATAACCAAGGAAATATCAAATCTTCTGAGCCTTGGTGGGTTTCGATTAAGGAAATGGATATCAAATCGATCTGAAATATTCCAAGATATTCCGGAACAAGACGTTGAAGCTGTTGACATCAGCGACGAAACATCAATGATTAAAACCTTAGGAATAGTTTGGAATCCAGTTACAGACAACTTTTGCTTTAGTATCACTGGATTTCCACCTAAAACAGCAGCTACGAAACGATCTTTACTATCTGAATCCGCCAGTATCTTCGATCCGTTAGGTTGGTTGTCACCCACCACCATAGCAATCAAAATCATTTTCCAATCGTTATGGGCAAGGAAGCTAGGGTGGGATGACCCTTTACCAGTTGATATTGGCGATCAATGGACAAATATACGGGATAGCTTTCATTATTTATCTGACATCAGAATCCCGCGATATTTGTGTACATCATCAACGAAGGAAGTGGAGCTGCATTGTTTTTCCGATGCATCTGAAAAAGCTTATGCTGCTGTAATTTACACACGTACAGTTGACGAGGGCGGAATTATCAAGGTGAGGGTCGTTGCAGCTAAAACGAAGGTTGCCCCAATTAAGCAAGTCAGCTTACCAAAATTGGAGTTGTGCGCCGCGCAACTGCTTGTCAAGCTCCTCAAGGTCGTCAAATCATCGTTGCAGTTAAACAATATCAAGATATTTGGCTGGACTGATTCCACAATCGTCCTTTCCTGGTTATCAGACATTCCCAGGCGGTGGAAAACATTCATCGCTAACAGAACTTCCATCATCATAGAAGAGCTGCCACGAAGTCAATGGAATTATGTGCCAACTAAATTAAACCCGGCAGACTGTGCTTCAAGAGGGATTGCACCAGGAGCGTTAGCGCAGTTTCAGCTATGGTGGAGTGGACCAAGATTCTTATATGAAACTGCATCCGGATGGCCAGTCCAACCCACACTACGCACTGAATCTTCACTCTTAGAAGAGCGCAGAGTATTACATGTAGCTAATGACGAACCATCAGTCCTTGACAAGTTATTCAATGACATTTCTTCATTGGTTAAAATATACAAAATCTTGACTATTATGCTTTCTTGGAAGAATATCAAGAACATAACTAATCGTTCTTTGTTTTTTTCCGTAGTAAATTTAAAAAAGGCTAAGAACATCTGCATACTTTGGTCACAACGTAAGGTATTTGGAGAAGAAATCGCACAGCTTAAGGCACATCGACAGCTGTCAAGGAAAAATCAACTTTTATCGCTAGCTCCGTTTGTTGACTCTAACGGTATCTTACGTGTTGGGGGGCGCATTGAAGAATCCAGCGTCTCATATAATGCAAAGCATCCAATCATCCTGCACAAGAGCAGCATTTTCACCGAAATGTTAGTAAAGTCACTGCACGAGATTCATTTGCATCCTAGTTCTCATCTGTTGTTGTATATTTTACGACAAAACTATTGGATTATTGGTGGAAATCAGCTCATTAAAAAGACTTCAAATGGATGTGTGTCATGCTATCGGTACAAGCAAATCCAATCCACACAACAAATGGGTAAATTGCCAGCCGTTCGAATCAAGGAAGCACGGCCACTTTTAGCTACTGGTGTTGATTTTGCCGGTCCGGTTTTAGTTTCCACACGAAAAGGTAGAGGAGCAAGTTCAACGAAGGCATACATAGCAGTTTTCGTGTGTCTTACTGTAAAGGCGTTGCATTTAGAGCTTGTCAGTGATCTCACCTCCGATGCATTCATTGCCGCCTTACGACGTTTTATAGCAAGACGGGGGAATCCAGCAAACATCTACTGCGACAACGGTTCGAATTTTGTTGGTGCACAGCGAAAGATTCATCATTGGTATGACGTACTCAATAAGCATCAACCAGAAATCTACAACTTTCTAGCGGGAAACCAAATTACTTGGCACTTCATTCCACCTGAATCTCCTCACTTCGGCGGTATATGGGAGGCGTCGGTTAAGTCTGTGAAGGGTCATCTAAAACGAGTGATTGGAGAATCTAGACTTACGTTTGAGGAGTATGCAACCCTGCTGTCTCAAATTGAAGCAGTTTTGAACTCTCGCCCGCTAACTCCATTGGAACATCAAGATAACTCAGGATACGATTTTTTGACACCAGGCCATTTTTTGCTAGGAGGACCCCCAACAATCTTCGCTGAATGTGGTCTTGAGATTAAGTTGACCCTTAACCAAAGAAGGCAATTAATTCAAGATATGCTGAATGGGTTTTGGCGTCGTTGGCACAACGAGTATCTAACGAGCTTACAACAACGAACGAAGTGGCAGATGAAGCGCAAGAATTATAAGATCAACGATCTTGTATTGTTACGTGACACAAATCAACCCCCAGCCAGTTGGAGAAGAGGTCGCATCACGGAGATATATCCTGGTTCAGATGGGTTAGTCCGAGTGGTCAACGTTAAAACTGAGAGAGGGACTTACAAACGACCGATTTGTAAATCTGTCCGTTATTTATATCTTAATAATATCACCAATTGTACTTAAAAGTAGTGCATGATTCAGCTTTTCTTTAATGGATGAAAAAGGAATTTCGATTAGAAGATGTAATCTTTTCCATCCATCAACGGGGGGAGTATGTTTCAACTTCATTCGTTACGTTAATTAACCGACTATAATTGGTCGATAGGGTGAATCTAGCGCTACCTAATAATAATTAATGTTTTATATTTTTGTACATCATAGTCAGTGTTGTTTGACATCTTGCGAACGTCGCACCGAACATTATAATAAAATACAAAATAAAATACATACAGTCCACTACCATTCTTTTGCTGTCTATCAACTGGTCATTAACAGGGACATCTAATGTGTTGATATATCTTGGTCTACGATCTAATTGTTGTGGTGATCTTATTATTTGCCTTTTTTCCCATAATCGCTCGTATTTATAACATATAATTCGTAACTGTTCTACTGATGTTACTACCAGTTGTAAGTTTATTTACTGTAGTTCAAAGTTCATATTTTCACGGATAATTTCAATTAGTTCTATTTCCGGAAATGTCAATTAGTTCTATTTACTAAGCCATTGAATTAATGCTTCTCGTATTTGTACGCGTTTGGAAATTTTTGGGTAAAAACCCAGTACCATTTTTCAGCAATATCTTTCAGAAACTTTGGTATGACAGCGTACAATTTATTCACTGGCACTTGCTCTTTCCAAGGAAAAGATTCAAGCCTAAAACGAAAATCGTGAACATTCAACCCTTGTGGCGTCCCAAAAAATGACAAATTCCATTTAGGATCATAGTTGTAAGGATGAGATATAACTTGAGGAGTTGGTACTGAACTTAATTGTGGCAGATAGGAATGTGAAGGATTTGGTAATATATGTGGATTACTAATGTTAACGTAATTTTGATAGTTCTTGAAGGAATATTTAAATTTAAATTTGAAGGTCGTACGTTCGGATTATACTCTTCATATTTTGGAAAACATTGACTCCAAGATACTTTGGTAAGATGATTTTGAGGAACATCTGTTGAAGTGATACTTGTCGTATAATTAGGTTTAGTTGCTATCGAAGTGTTGGGATTATGACTAATGTCAGGTTTTAATTTAACAATCGAATCCGTATCAAAGTTTGATTGCAAAACGGTCTCAATAGAGGTTGTACTTGCAATTTGGATGGTTTCTTCTTCTAAAAGTTTACTCAGCTGTTCAATACGAAGGTCATAAAGTCGTTGGATTCTACGCCATTGATTCATAAGTTTGTTTACTTCATTACCTTGGTGCATACAACCTTTTAACCTCCAAGTTCGGTCTCTTCAGTGCCGAATTCTAGTTTGGATATCTCTAATATTATCAGATTTAATAATACGTTCATCTTCAAGTAGCTGACTAGTTACCAAAGATTGACTAGAGCATATTTTTAATTCTTCTTTAAAATCACTGACATGTGAACGAAAAGGTTTTAACGAAGGTTGCTCAAGCTCTCCTAATAAGGCCTCGTTTAATAGTTGTGCTCATTTAGAATTTGTGATTACGTCAATTTCTCTTAAAATACATTCGACTTTAATTGTATTAAGTAAAACAGATAATAAATTTTATACTTTTAAAAAGTGATAAAAATTATTTATTCGGTTCGATCACTGGATTGTGAATATAAACTCGCAAACTTTAAATTTCAACTAAATTTATTTCCCACAAAAATTACACAAATAATTCACAAATATTTATTATAATACTTATTTTACACAATATTTATCACTACAATTATTTCAACACTTCACTTTTTATCACTTCCCGATATTAAAACTTTAAAATTTCAAATTGAACTGTTCTGTAACTCAAATGTCTACACGTATTTATACGAGTTAAACCCTTGTGAAACATTCCATTATCGTTTGCATCTCTACACTTCGCGAATGTTCTTTTCGTCGTATTTGGTTCGCTCCGCCTATTTCATTATTTATTTTTATTTTGTTCGTATGTGTAAACATTTGGTGACAGGGTAACCCCAAAACCACTGCTATAATTTCTCCTTTTAATTATTACTGGTGACATCTGTGATTCGTCATACTACACTCCGCCCAAACCTGTTCGTCCCGAACAGGATCCAGACCACTTCCTCTATATAACGCCAGTCGTTCCAGGTGTACAACCTTGGGTTTTCCTCGTACTCTTCTTTGGATCCTATAGATCACATCATTAGTTCTGACTCTGTACGGTCCGTCCCATCCAGGTCCTAACTTTGATAATCCTTTAGTTCGTTGTGTTCCTGGACCTCCATCCAATTTCCAACAAACAACCGTTTCCGAGTGTGGTGGTAGCTTCGTCCGACGAGCCAGTTTAATCCTCCTTACGATTGGCTCCTTTCCATTGTTCAGTTGCAAAGGCAGTTCGACATTACCATAGCTCAATGTTCCCCATCCAAAATCCAATACGAATCCATTTCGTTTCATGATGTCCATTACCAGGATGACCTCATCCACAATATCTGCAACCAGAACTTCATGTCGAAAACCATTGTTCCCTATTCGTATTGTGACTTCCGTGATAGCTGCGCTGTCGCCTGTCACCGTTTGTAACTTGAACCCATCCATTGGCTCAACTCCAACCGTCATTAAATCCGGCCGCACAATCGTCCTCGTTGCTCCGGTGTCCAACGTTATCATGCTGGATCGTCCCTCTTCTTCACCTCGCACCATCAAGCTTTTACCATATTTTGCCAATCTGGAAATAGGGATGAAGATTATGGAACATTTGGTTGTGGGAGTCAGCTTTTGCTCCTCAAAGCTAACGCGTTCGTTTAACGCCTTTGTTGTTGTTTGGCGTTCCTCCTCGGCTTGTATTTTTCTTGCCTACGGTGGCCTTCGGTACATCGGCGATGATGTTTTCGCCCCATTTCACCCCAAGTGACATTAAATTGCACTTAAAAATTAAATATTTGGTGCAAAATAACGGTAAAAACGACAAGTTTTGTGTCAACTTGTCTATTTACCGTTATTTCGATTAAGATATTAAATTTTACGTGCAATTTTATGTATTTTATTTGGGGTGAAATTCTCCTTTTAACCATTATTTTGTTAGGATTTTAATACATATCGTTCAAAATTACGTTCAAATGGACAAATAATGAGCCGATTAAAAGGAAGTACCGTGGAACTACTGCAAATCGTGCAGGAATACGAACGGGAGGATTACGGCAAAATAATGTGGGCTTTGCCTTTGGAGCATAAATATGGAGGTGACCACCGACGGGAGCTACATCGTATGGAGTTGAAGGGACGATGTCAGAGGGTTGGAGAGACGCTCCAGGAGTATGCGGCTGATATAGAGCGGTTAGTGCACCTCGGCCACGCACAATAGAGTGTATCAAGATCGACGCTTTCACCGATGGAATACGGGATCCAGATACGAGACGTGCAGTAGTATTGTCAATGGAAATCATCATTCGCGGAAACCAACGCGTGTGCACTAACCAACGAGACTGCAAACAACTTCATAATACCAGCAGTCACATACGTCGTGTGGAAGTGGAACGAGTTGTAACAACCGAAGGTAAACCCGAAAAATTTTACTCACTCAGAGGTTTCAAGGTAGTCATCTTTGGTCGGCTAAGGCTTGGGCGTGGGGTATCTCGAAACACCGCTAGACCTCACAGAAAGAAAACGGGAAATTTAAGGAATGTGGGAGAGAAACTCTGAAAGTTGGAAACACAAGAAGTCAATGATATTTACCGTCATCCTTCCACATACCGCCACTGTTACATTCTCAACGATAAAGAGTTTAATTCATTCTGAAATGTTTAATTCAATTGAACTGATAAACAGAACAAAGCAAGTTAGCGAATTTTTTGAAATTATAAATGTTTGAAGTAATTATAAATTTGATTTTATTTGTATGCCACGTCATGCAAAGTTTTAAAGATTCAATATATATATATATATATATATATATATATATATATATATATATATATATATATATATATATATATATATATATATATATATATATATATATATATATATATACAGTGAGACCATTTAAAATTCAGACAAACGTAACATACAATTATTTATTAGATTACCTACTATCATATCGAACTTAAAATAATTTTTATCATAAGAATATGTTTATTTATTTATTACTGTAATACGAGGTGTGAATTATAATAAATAAATTGATTTATAAATTAACAAAATAATTGATTTAGTAAAAAATGGCACAAATTCATCACAATTTAATATTCGGACATAGGACAGCTTTAGCTTTTAATTTATAAATTTTAATTTCAATATTGATGTTTTAGCACTTTGTTGCACACCCGTTTTGCTTTATCACAGATTTTGATCTTTTTGGCATTGAACTTACTAATATTTTTGTTAGTTCTGGTCTAATTTTGTTCCATTTTTCCTGAACTATATTTTGCTATTAAACCTTGTTGGAAATATGACGTTTTCTTATATGCGCATGCAATACGTGCCACAAATTCTCTATTGGGTTTATGTCTCGAGACTGGGGTGGTTTGTATAAAATCTTTGAGCAACCGTAAAGCAAATATCAAACATGAGTCAGAACTTTTTTTTTGTTATCCGTAACTCAGATTCAATTGGCCCATTGTGACAACCCACTAGTACCTGACGTTCCGGCTAAAGGTTCGATTCTACGTAGAAACCATCTGCACATTGTATATCTACATGCCAGCCTATAGTACTGACATGGAAGATGGGACAACATATGGATTCTTAACTCAAAAGGGTCTCATATGAGTTCATTCGCATTACCGATCGCACCGCCCAAATGATCGATGATGAAAATCACGTTTCGCACCCTGCCCTATCGGGATTTGAACCCTGTACCGCCCACTCCAATCTGCAGCTTTTTAACCAGTGCGCAAACTGGGCGGTATGATAGTAAATAATCGTATGAATAAGTGTATGTTACGTTTGTCCGAATATTAAATGGGCTCACTGTATATATATATATATATATATATATATATATATATATATATATATACATATAAATTGAGAAAAAAAAATATATAATATTAATATAATAGAAATATAGAACTATTATTTTAATTAAATAAAAAAAAATCTGAGCTCTTAATGATCGACCATTACATTTGATGTCCCCCAATTGCGCCGTATTTCATGTGCCACGTTGATTTTCGTTATAAGCACATTTTATCTAGCACGGTGAAAATTCCGTAAACGACCATTACTAGTTCTATAGTGACTATATCAAAACTTTTTTTTCCTGCACTTTAAGATTACTGCATACTTGGTGGTTTCAGGATTTTTACTTAATATTGTTACGATTTCGCCGAGTGGTTATTCGAATTATTTATCCGGTTCGATCACTGGATTGTGAATATAAACTCGCAAAGATTAATTTTTACAATAAATTTATTTCTCAATAAATTCTACAAATATTTCACAAATAATTTTTACAACACTAATTTTACACAATAATTATCACAATTACTTTAACACTTCACTTTCACTTTTTATCACTTCCCGATATTAACACTTCAAAATTCAAAATTGAACTAGTAGTTACGGGGACACTTTAGTTGACCTTGACCTTTGTTGACCTCACTTGGTTGACCTCTGTTGACCCCATGTGTTTGACCTTGGTTGACCCCATTTTCTTGACCTTGATCTACATCCGGTGTCATTTAACCGCGTGTGTCATTGACCTACATTAAATGTGGTCTTTTACTACGTTTTTTACTATGACCTACTTTTTTTTACTACGTTTTTACTATGACCTTCTTATTTTACTACGTTTTTTACTATGATCTAGTTTTTTACTACGTTTTTACGTCATTGACCAGTGTGTCATTGATCTATTTCCGGAATCTGGATATGTCATTCAACCGAGTGTGTCACTGACCTACTTTAAGTGGTTTTTTACTATGTGTTTTACTATGACCTACTTTTTTACTACGTTTTTACTATGACCTACTTATTTTACTACGTTTTTTACTATGATCTAATTTTTTTACTACGGTTTTACGTCATTGACCAATGTGCCATTGATCTACTTGAGGAATCCGGACATGTCATTCAACGGAGTGTGTCATTGACCTACTTTAAGTGGATTTTACTACGTTTTTTACTATGACATACTTGTTTTACTACTTTTTAATTTATTAAATATATTCAAATATAAAAATGTTTTTGGTCGGCACGAGATTCGAACTCATGTCCACGATATGAAAACCATGTGTCTTACCAACTATACTACCGACGAATAATATAAGACTATCTATTTATGGTTTAAATGTAAAATATACCCCTTAATATACTCTATAAGTAATGCTCTAGGCAAAATATTTCACTTAAAAGTATGCTTTCAACTCTTTTAGTTGTCAACCCCTTTAAGCTACTATGGTTTATTTTAATATGGTTTTATCTCTTTCAATAGTTAATTATTCATTAGACTACATGTTGTAAATTTTGTTTAAATTGGTGTTGTCAATAGAAGTCTAATACAAAGTAACGAAGAAGATACATAAAAAACACATAAAAATGTTAATTCCAAACCGATTAATTAATTTATGATACTATATTCAATAATTTCACGAGTTAAAGACATAAATTAGAACAGGAAAAAACAAAATGCATGATGAGTAATAAAATATAGCAAAAAATGTATAAGTGATATTTGCATACAAGTCAATGATCATTTACAATGGGGAAGTTTAACTTATATTTAATCGTAAATTTGGTTTAAATCGGTGTTGTCAATAGAAGTCTAATACAAAGTAACAAAGAAGATACATAAAAACGCGTAAAAATGTTAATTTCAAATCAATTAATTAATTTATGATATTAAACTGTCGATTACACGATAATACGTTTGATAACACGTTCTGACGAGAAAACTTTATGTTTTATGGTTCATGAACATTCTAAAATCGGACGTGAGACGTCCGACGATGAACTTTAATACTTTATTGTTTATCAACATTCTAAAGCGAGAACTATACTTGGAATAAGAGAATTAAAAAAATTAACGTAAGGGAGCGAAAAAAGGAAAATGTATGAATGCGACCATACTCAGAATAAAAAACTTAAAAATTCTTCGTTCAGTTGTATGTGTCACTTAAAAAAATTAAAGAGTGCGAAAATTTTCGTACTGAATTAAGAAAAAACAACAACAATGCATCTTGTTGACATTATTCGACGCCATTTCTGTTTGGTTGTTTGTTTGTTTGGTGAAAAAAATTAAAAAAAAGTAAATATATTTATTATATTAAAATTTATTTTGAATTCTTTTTGCTTTTTGTTGGTCGATAAACTTAAAGTTTAATTTATATTTTTAGAATGGATACATTTTCGGATGCTATTATTGAAAGTGTACGGGCCCATAGCTGCATTTATGACAAGGGGCACCGGGATTTTAAAAATATTATTATAAAGGAGAAGGCGTGGGCAGAAGTGTCTGAGGCAAGTGGAAGATCGGGTATGTTTCGATAAAAATAATATGAAGCATATCCAATAAAATATTTAATAATATTTTATATTATTTTTTTGTTCTGCAGTGGAAGAATGCAAACGAAAGTGGGTGTCCCTAAGGGAAAAATTTACAAAAGAAGAAAAAAAATTAGACCTACCAACGGGTAGTGAAATGAGTGTGGGGGAATCGGAATGGCCCTACTTTGAAAGTATGGTTTTTTTAAGAACATTTATCCGG
This sequence comes from Tipula lateralis, assembly GCA_963932295.1. Taxonomy (NCBI): domain Eukaryota; kingdom Metazoa; phylum Arthropoda; class Insecta; order Diptera; family Tipulidae; genus Tipula; species Tipula lateralis. Next base: position 45,544 of record CAWVQQ010000001.1, read on the forward strand.
CCAAGAAGGTAAAATTATAACACAAATTAATTTCAAATGCTACAGTTTCAAATATTTTCCATAGGACACGTACAAATACAGTCAGTACTATTGACATTTCGGATAGTCCTGAAGCAGAAAGCGACAATAGTGCAAGTCCCGTTAGTAAAAAAAATAAAAACGATAAATTTTATGAGGCTTGTGAAGCTGTTCAGAAGGCAGCTGAGCAACTCAATGAAGAAACAACTGCACAACCAAACACTCGGCGGAAAACGAACGAAAATTTTATGTGCACCATTTTTGATTTGATGGAAGTATTGCCGGAAGAAGAGCAGGTTTCGGCAATGCTCCAAATGTTAACCTTCGTTACCGATTTACGGAAATGTTATATTAGAAAATAACCAAAAAATATTTACTTTTACTATAGATATAAAACTTTGTGATTAAATGTGATGAATTGAAATGAAATACGAATTTTAGTAATAATATAGATTTAAGTTTTGTGATTATGAAATGTGATGAATTTAAACTCAATACTAATTTTAGTTATAATTTTTTTTTATTAAAATGAAATAAAATAGTCGTTATTTATATACATACATATAAAAATATCAATAATAATTTATTATATTTACTAATTTTTTTAAATTCATGTCATCCAATCAAACTTCCCTCATTATTTACAAAATGACACAGCTGATCACGCATCTGCAAGGCACATTTTCCTCCTATCACATGCCGACTTTGCGATGGCGCGATGGATCTTGTTGTTTGCACCTCATTTCGCCAAGCCCCGTCATGTAGAGTATGATCAGAATCTTCCCAATCTACTTTAATGTGTTGGTAAATAGATTTGAGAGCTTTCTTTGTTGAGCCGTAAGAAATTGTGCAAAGCTACACAGCAAAGGACCACTTTTTCTGCATTCGGTGGTATCAATTATCATATTTAATGTGGTTAGCAAAATTCTCCATCTACTAACTAAAATCCCAAAAGAATTTTCTATAACTCGCCGAGCTCGAGACAATCTTTTATTAAAAATTTCTATGATTTAGGCAGACTAACTCCGGGATAAGGCTTCATCAAATTTTTCGTCAGGGTAAATGCTGCATCGCCCACGAAAAAATGAGGGAATTTTATAAAAGTTCCTTCTAAATTTTTTTCTGGTGGTACATCTAAATCACCGGCGCAAATTTTCTTCCCAAATTTGCTGATATTAAAAATTCCTATAAATAACGCATGATTGAAATAAAGTAACAAAAACATTAATGTTTACAACTTACCGCCATCACTCTGTGAGCCATAAGCGCCTACGTCGATGTGAGTAAAAATATATCTGGCGTCACAAGCAGCCATCAGAACAATACTAAAAAATTTTTTATAATTGAAGTACTGACTATTTGATCCAGGTGGACAAGTCAGAGCAAGATGTTTGCCGTCAATGGCTCCTATGCAGTTAGGGAAATTCCACATATTCCAAAAATCGTCAGCAATGTCGGAGTAGTCCTTTTGGGATGGTTCTGTTACATACAATTGTCCAATAACTGACCAAATGGCTTCACATGTCTCAAGAATTATGAGTCGAACAGTTTCTTTTCCGAGTTTCCAACTCCATGCCAAACTTTGTATGGTCGCTCCTTGGGACAGATATCTAAAATTATTTGATTATTAATTTTTAAATTTATAAGAAATTTCATATTGAACTTACAATAAGGTGAGTGCTAAGCGGCATTCAGTGTTTATTCTGGTATTAGCCGCTGTCTCTATTTCAGGTTTAACTAAATTCAGTAGTAATTCAAACGTATTTTTATTCATTCTGGTATGAATAAAAAACTGTCCTGGGTCCAAATCCTTGATTTTTAAAAATGTCACCTTATAATAACCGTGTAAATTTCTGGTTCGGTTTATCAATCGCACACTACATGACCTCATTTGCCGACGACTTTCTTTCATATCCTTTAATAGCCGTAAATGCTCAAGGAGCTTATTTAATTTCTTAAGTTTTGCCAACTTTATTTCCTTGTTCATTTTTGATTATATTAAACTGATTTGATAAAAATTATCTAATTAACCCTACCTCTAATAAAAATATAAGATTATTAACCTAAATCTAAATAATTAACTCTACGTTTTAACCACTTAAAAATTATAAAAACACTAACCAAAAAAGCTAACCTAACATAACCTATTAAAAACTAAAACTTAATATCAAATATAATAAAAACAAATTAAAACAAAAAAAATATTCCTACGATACTAACTATTGATTTATAAGCTATTTAATTAATATTTTTAAGTACTACTCTATCTAAATTAATATTTTTAAAATAATCAAAAAATCGCACAAAAATTTTAGTTCGCTGTCAACTTAGAAATTCTTAAGTAAACTATGGGCGAAATGTCAAAATGAAATAACAAATGGCAGATTTCGTTCAGTTTCTTATTTCTGTTAATTTTCTTATTCCAATTATAGTTCCCCCTTAAAATCGGACGTCACACGTCTTCCCTCGCCACCATTAAGTTTTAATGATAAAAAAATTATATATATATATATATATATATATATATATATATATATATATATATATATATATATATATATATATATATATATACAGGTGATATTTGCATACAAGTATATGGTAGTTTACACAGGTGTTGAACTTATATTTAAAAACATGAAAAATCATGAGGTAACAATAGATAATCTCGATTATTGATGTCCTGAGCAAAAATAAGAAAATATTATACCTCCTGATAATTGGTATATATATAGAACACACAATTTTATATTCATAAAGTGTCTGAATCGAAACAGCTCAACAAGTTTTGTTTAAACAAGTGAAATCTTAGTGAAAATAATAAAATGTTCAAAAAAAATTAATTGAACGTTATTTAAATGAACAAATAACGATTCATCGCGCTAATGAAAAACCATATAAAATAGTGTCAGACGCGTTAAAGAGCAATCATTTCAAAATAACAATCAGTATTCGCTAAAATATTATCTGCAAAGGTGGACATCCATATGTCGATAACAAATTCATCTTCGAAAAGAATTTTAACGGACTATGCAGGTTGTCAATAACAAATTTGTCTGTTGATGTAATACCGAAGCAGTTAAAACACAGTATCTACAGTGACGACAAAAATACTTTTTGTCTTATCAACAAATTTCAAAACGATATTTTAATTTGGCACTTTCGAATTCTCTTGCTTTATTTGTATGTCAGGTTCAGGAATGGCTTAGCAATGTACGCGTCGTATAAATCATTGTAAATGTTGTATATGCTTAATAAGGAGGGCGCTGAGGACAACACCAACACGTGTGTTGGAGGTTATGTTTCACCTTCCCTCCTTCGATACTTATTGTAACCAGATGGCGGCGATTACGGCCACCCGATGATCAGCCACATCTCAGTGGAAATGTGTTCAGACAGGACACTCGACGATAATTAGATTGCTATGGAAGGAACTAGCAAATCTAGACTACGTTACACCGACCTTGTGCTTTAAGAAAAGGATCATCACATTTTATTAATATTTTGCACTAGTATAGAGGAAGGCTTGAACTAATGAAAAATCATAACTAGAATCGTGATCAACACCCTAACTTTGAGATATATGCAAAAGAGTCAGTTAGTATATGTAAGAAATGAGTATTTTTAGAAGACACAATCAGAATGCCATACAGACTTTTTGATTTTCTCATAGTAACTAGAATAATAGTTAAGTGTTTTAGATTCCAATCACATAATTAAAAGTTTTTGACTCAATTAATTTATTATTGTTAATTAAAAATATATGAAAGATTATCATTCCACTTAGATACACTTTGGTCTCTACGTTGTCATTTGACCAAACCAAAACTAAAAAACTAAACTATAAAAATGTTTTTTTTTAGTTTTGGTTTGTATTCATAGAATTTATTTTTCTATCATGATAGTATCCTGTATGTCGTAACAAATATAGTACTATTACCATAGCATTAAATATCACATTTTTTATGGGATGAAATTTTAGGCTAACTTCACAAAGGTGGGTAACACGAGCAGAATGCGCGTAGATTTATTTATCGAACATCTAGGAAGTGAAATTCGTTAGCCGGTTTTCAGTTTCCGTTGGAGTATAAAATGTATAAGTTTAAGGCAGTTATCAATCTTTACTAAAAGGATCGCGCGAGTTACCTACTGCAGAGTCCTCCACATCATCATAACTCTGAGTCACACTCAGTTACTCAGATATAATCTATATGTAGTTAACCGAAACTCTAACTATTATATGATATAAGACAGATTATAGATTGTAAACAATAAACTATCAAAACAATAAAGTATCAATATGACCCTAACCCTTAGATAATTTACATTTTTGAGAAGCATAAGATAAGAAACAATAAATAACCAATATAACTATTGGATAAGCATGTTTCACATTCTGTTACTCATGTTTAGGAAAAGCCTTAAGGAAAACATAATAGATAAAGATATGATAAGATAATATACTATATGAAAGATAATATACTATAAATACAACTAACATTAATCTAACAATTATTGTGAACGTTATACTTATAACTTAAAAATATATATTCAAGCTAATTTAAATAAAAGTAATATTTTTTATATAAAATCTTTGCTTGAATACGTAACTCGCGTTGGGTGCATGAGCTAAACATAAAAAAATTTTAAAGCAAAGGTTAAATAAGGTATTTTATAGTTCGAAAGATGAATACATCTATGTTGATGTACTTCGATAAGGTGCGGCTCGGTAGCGACGTATTTCAAAATATGACCATCTATCAACCAATTAGTGATTGTATATAATAGGTATACTGGTTTTCCCAAATGCATTGTTATGTATATTTAAATGCTAATACATCGTCATGCCGTATCTACCTTTGAATCGTTGAGGTTTTTCAAAAAATTTAAGATATAACAGAATTGGAGTTGTAGTGTGCGGCATCATAAATAATGGTTAATAAATTCGTCAAGCTTAATGTAAGTAAAAATTAAAGTTATTTGCTTATTTTTCCCCTGTGGTGACCATAATTATTTTGTTGTGGATGGATCAACGAGTCTACTTATAGTTCACTGATATTCATATTCACTGATGCTGTATAAGATAGCAGAAAAAGTGATTTTTCTACTCACCACCAGGTGCACAACTATCGTTAAACAGCTGTTACGATTTAGCCGAGTGTTTATTCTAATAATTTATGTTCGAACACTGAAAACGTTTATTCGGAACCAGATACGAAAGCAATGGTGCTGTACATAATCGCTGCTTCAGTTCATTGAATGCTTCCTCGTGTTTATCACTCCATTGGAACGGCGTGTTCTTCTGTGTCAACTCGTGTAAACTCCTTGCGATGTTGGCAAATTCTGGCACAAACCGTCGATAATATGTGCATAGTCCGATGAAAATCCTTTTTTTACCGGTTTTTACGGGTCATTATTGGCTCGTACCGTGTCAACAATCTGACTCCATCGGTTTTGATCACGAGCTAGCTCTTCAAACCGTCGTAGACAATTTGAAGATGCCAGATGGTGATGCCAATTTGAGGATGCCAGTAGTGGTATTCTATGGGTCTTATGTTTCGTTCGTAATATTTACGAAACATGAATGCCCCACTCACAGGGCGAATGAAAATATGTAAATAAATGATATATAATGGGTTATTAAAACATTTACATGTTCCTGTAAAAAATACAGAAAAAATACTTGTTAAAATTTTTTGTTTTTTCGCCATTTGGTTATTATACCATGTTTGCTCGACCAAGTATTGAATATGAAATATTTTCCACACACACATTGGCAAATATACAAAAAAACTCAGCTGCACCAAAAAGCGAAATTGACACAAGAGTGCAAGAGGTCATCCATAAACTACGTCACGCTATTTTTGAATAATTTTTACCTCCCCCTTTTTCAAAACTCGTCACAAAACTGTACATACCCCATTAAAAACTACGTCACAAATTTAACAAGCCTCCCCCCTTACAATTCCCAAATGAAAAAGCCAAATAATAAACATGGTGTATAATGAAGAAATAAATAGTTTCTTTATTTCATATATATATATATATATATATATATATATATATATATATATATATATATATATATATATATATATATATATATATATATATATATATATATATATATATATATTTATATATTCTTTTTTTTTCTTTCTAATCTCTAATCTGTTTTGGGACTCAAGGCACCTCCTACTTGTTCGTGGTTCACTTAATTACGACCTTGCTTTTACGCCATTACAGCCAATTCGAGGACGTACGGCTATAGGTCCGATTTTCCAAACCATCTGCACATTACATAGCTCCATGCCAGCGTATAGTGATGACATGGAAGATGGATGGGTCGGCCCATGAGTTCTTCACTCCAACAGATTGTGTTTATTTATATTTTTTAGTATTTAATTTTTTTAATTCTAAAAATTTCATAATATTTCCAAAAACTGTTCATAAAATAATAAAATAAGCGTTGTTATCATTTAAAAAACTTAACTCTAGAAAATTCTTCAAAAAAAAATTGAAATGAATTCATTACTCATCCTGCCACCCGTTTTTGATATACTCATCAACCGGTATAATTGGGCAACATCGGACTGGTGTTTCCTTAGGAGGAATATTTTTCCATGCATATCCAACTCCGTTTCATCAAACCAATCTGCAGTTTCTCCATTTTCTTGATGAGCAATCACGGCCATTAGTTCTCACTGTCTGCTCGAGTTATGTTTTTTCTTAGATGCAGTCGACAATAAAAAAAGATAAAATTAAATTTAACTTAACTTTTTATTTAACACAACTTATTTATTTATATACTTTATATTTTGATAAAGTTTATAAATAAATATAAATATATTTTGTCACATCAATTCTGATCTTTTCTTGATTTGTTCTGATATGTTAAATTATTTAACACAGTAAAAGAGTAAGGATGAAATGGGTAATGAACAAGGAAGTGTTCATTACATTAAAAATTACAATAACATTAAAATTCTTAGAATTAGCAGTCTTACTATATGATAATTATATTGATATGAAACAGATCATCATTACTAAGCGATGCCATCCTTCTTTCAACACGATTGAATGCAATGCGCCATGGTGCATTGGTGGCGATAAATACTGCACCAGCAATATGCTTTAAAAGTGATGAACCGCCACTGTAATCGTTTTTTGATATCGTAGATTATCATCTGGCCCACCATCAACGGTAAAAACTAGAACAGTTTCTACTAATCCATCTTTTCCATGTCGAGTACCTAATAAATAGTATTGAATTCCTCTAAATTTAAAATTTTTTCAAAAGCCAAAGCGTAACTCATATCTGTTGGGGTCCGGGTCACACTGACATATTTTAAAATGTCATTTTTCAAAATAGCATATTTCAAAACGACATTTTTCAAAACGGCATAAGGTACAAAACGGCAGAAGGTTCAAAATGACATTTTTTAAAACGGCATTTTTCAAAATTGCATAAGGTACAAAACGGCATAAAGTTCAAAATGACATTTTTTAAAACGGCATTTTTCAGAACTGCATAAGGTACAAAACGGCATATGGTTCAAAATGACATTTTAAAATGGCATTTTTCAAAACTGCATAAGGTACAAAACGACATAAGGTTCAAAATGACATTTTTTAGAACGGCATTTTTCAAAACAGCATAAGGTACAAAACGGCATATGGTTCAAAATGACATTTTTCAAAACGACATAACGTACAAAGCGGCAAAAGACACAAAGTAACATTTTTATAACCTCATAATACAATAAAAATAGCAACAACATTCATAAAAAACATTTTGATGCATTGTTGCCAATAATTACGAATATGACGAAAACTACTAGAGAGATAATAAAAATATTACGTATTTTATTACGCCTTGGTTATTTTCATATACCTGTATAATAATAATATACAACAAGAAATTCAAAACTTCTGCTTTCTATATCCTCGTCATCGTAATATATCCGAGACTTGTTTAAACATTTAAGTGAAGGAGTATAATATATCTTTCAATATATTACAATACATATTATAAAGAATATAATTGTACCGAATCAAATTTAATATATTTAGTGAAAGAATACTTTCTTCTTTCATATAAATAAGCTATAATCAATTGTATAAGTTTAATGTATATAAAATATGTATAATACCTTAGTCTATTTCATTGTCATCGATTAAGAATTTCATTTTCTACCTTATCCTGTTTGAAAGATGACATTTTGAACCATATGCCGTTTTGTACTTTATGCAGTTTTGAAAAATGATGTTTTAAAAAATGTCATTTTGAACCTTATGCCGTTTTGTACCTTATGCAGTTTTGAAAAATGCCGTTTTAAAAAATGTCATTTTGAACCATATGCCGTTTTGTACTTTATGCAAATTTGAAAAATGCCGTTTTAAAAAATGTCATTTTGAACCATATGCCGTTTTGTACCTTATGCAGTTTTGAAAAATGCCGTTTTAAAAAATGTCATTTTGAACCTTATGCCGTTTTGGAATATGCCGTTTTAAACAATGTCATTTTAAAATATGCAGTTGTGAACGGATCCCTATCTGTTGATGTTGAATGTTTACCTGATCGTATAGCAATATATGTTGGTCCAGAATAAGTGACATTTTCAGCTTTATCAAGTCCATCTGACAAAATTTCAATTCCTTCTAAACAGATCGATATGTTTTTAATGTTTATCATTTTGAGCCCTGATCAGTTTAACATGGCGTTTTCCTTCAAGAGATGAGCTCCGTTTTGGTAGTAGTCTAAGATACAGCCCGGATCTACTAATATTTAAGCCGTCATTTTTAATACCATCGATAGTTCATTAAGTGTTCTGACACTACGATATACGGCACTTTGTTGCCGCTCATGGACTGCCGATCCATGCAAAGCTATATTTATAATAGTCTGTAGTAGCTGCGGCTCGTCTTCTGAAATTCTTGGTCTTCCGACATGCTCTCTAATTTTCAAAGCTTGGCGTACTTCCGTGTTTTTTTCATAATTGCGTTAAGCTTTAATTTTCTCTCGTTTCTGCACTTTTACGATCGTTTTTGTTCCCCTATTCTCCTTTTCAACTGAGCCTCTAAATCGATTCTTTGTTTCTTTTTAGCATTTAAATCTTTTTCCTGAGCATCAGATAGAATGCCTCGCTTTCCCTTTCCTTCGCCGAACACGGAATAAGTTTTGCTAAAAAAAATTGATTTTCATCAAATTATGTGCTAAAAACAAAATTTTTAATAAGCAGCCAAATTTTTAACAACGGTAATCGTCTGTCAACAATACGAGAAAAGTCAAAAATTAAAAGTTGCGCTATAATTTGGAATATTTGGCATTTTAGTACTTATGTAAAAATAACAACCAAAAAACATAACTGTTCTTTTTTCCAAAAATCTTTATGTGTGAATTACAAATTGTTTGTCGAGACACCAGTTTTTTAGGGTATGTGTACTATCCATGTGAGTTTCGTTGTAAAAATTACAATGAAGTTTTTGATGGAAACTAGGACAGCATTTAAAACCGTTTATGTGACGTCACATTTTAAAATCCCCCTCCCCCTCAACATCACACATCATCACGTCAGCTTATACGCCCTTCCCCCTGAAGAGCGTGACGTGGCTTATGGATAACCCCCAAGTGTAACAAGGCATTTAAGAGGAAACAGCAATACCATCATCGCCACTGCGACGCCGATTTTTTCGTTGAAATAAATTTTGAATCTATTTCTAGTTCTATCGCTGGCGATGCAATATTACCAAGTGGTTTTTTATTTTAACTTAATATCGTTTGTTGTTCCTTTTTTTATCGTAATGCGCTACGAGATTATTATGTTAAATACGGCGAAATCGCGGCGATATATTTTATATATTCGTCGACGCTAGTCGATGTCGCTCTGGTTCTGTTTATACCTTTATAAAGCATTATTCACTGCACACCTTAAAAAAGTAAACTGAAAAGGAAATCTCTTTGAAAAAATTACAAATAGTTTATTATTTATAGAAGTAAAGAATCAGTAATACAGTAAGAACAGATAATTAAAAAAACAAATTTGGTTTTGGTTTAAAATAAAGCTTTCGACACAGAGCACTAATAAAATTGGGTATCTGTTTCTTATCGTTCATCCTAATTTCTTTCGATAATGGCACTCGCTTCGACACCCTGAAATGTGTGTACGAAAGCAAATCATTTATATCAGATGTCGCCAATTTATTTTCTTCATGGAATTGTTTGATTGTTTCACACAACTCTTGTATGTACCACGAGCCCTGATGATTCGAAAACGAAATATAACCAGAACTGAAACTAACCAATATATCAGCAGCATGAATGGGACGTGAATATAGTAGTAGTTTATTTGAACCATCGATACTGTCGCTATCGAAGTTAGAGGTCCATAGCCTTTGTAGTCCCAGCGTTATGTCTGCGTCCGTACTACCGCCACGGCACGCATTTACAAAGAATAGTTTGGGTTTTCCTGCCAATTCTTTACATTTGCTTGCTGTATACTGATTAACTAGATCATATAGATCGTAGTCTGAATCACGTGCAAATATTCTATTGCCAATCGAACCGTGCGACAGTATAAAAATAGCAATACAATCACAATTCTTGAAAACATCCGGTTTTGAGGCCATCTGACGATAGATACTGCTAAACACTTCCATTTTTGACAAATCATTTTCAACTATAATATTGTCGCGTTCGAATCCGAGTAGAGGTAAATTTTCTAGAAGGGCTTCGATATCCTTGTTGGTACCCACACGTGGCTTAAACGATGGTTCGTTGTATTCGTAATGATTGAATATTATGGCGATGCCACGATACTGGTGATCCATGTTGTATTTGAATGAATTCATATCTTGTGTCGTAGCGTAGACAAATTTATTTTTAATAAAATCATTGCCAACAGGTTTTGTAGGTGTTTTAGATGGAAGCAATGGTCGGGCATCCAGCATATCATAATGTTTTGTTTTTTTTGGCTGAAAGGAATAATAATATATAAGTTGGAGTATATATCCGATGAACAGAATAACTTAAGTTATATAGTTCTAATATATGATTCCATTACAAAATGGCTGATTTCTAATAATCGTTATCTGTCTTATAGATAACAAACAATGGACAGCTAGTTTACAACTTATTTAAGTTTTTATACTTATATATAGTTTATTTAATAATCAACGAACCAAACCACCAACAGCATCGTTGAATCTATTCGACTTGGCACTTTTACGCTTAGACATTTTAAATACACTTTATAGAGGTTCGTTTCAATTTAACCAACCGTCCGATACAAACACCACAAACCAATTGATTATAAAAGTATATGAAGAATAAATCAAATGTTAGATAAGATATGAAATACAATGACATTGATTAAATTTAGGCAACGATAAAATTCTATAATTGAAGTATTAAATTGGATTAATTGGATAAGCCCTGTGGGTGGGGGCAACCATGTTTCGTAAATATTTCGAACGAAACATGAGATCCATAGAATACCACCACAGTATCCAGAGCTTGTCGTAGGAGGCGACTAAATCTGGTTGGATCGCTGGGCTGACGACCCGCATCCGTAAAAAACAATAACAGTTAAAAATGTCAACAAAAACAAAAAAATCGGATACCGCCTAAATAACAATGACCCCCCGCTTAAGTACCCGGATACGAGATTGAGGATCAGCACGTGGAACGTGCAGTCACTAAGAAAACCTGGCGCGTTGGACGGCCTTATCACATGTATGAAGGAGTATCGGCTGGAACTCGTAGCGCTCCAAGAAACTCGATGGCCTATAAGTGGAGTCCATGTGTCCCAAGGCTATACGTTGCTACACAGTGGAGATGACCTCGGAAATCTTGGAGTTGGCTTTCTCATTGGGCCGCAGGTAAAAAAGGCTGTGTTGGACTTCCAAGCAGTCGATAATCGAATGTGTAAGCTTCGCTTGCACATGAGATTAGCCAACCTGTCAATTGTATGTGTACATGCGCCCACTGATGTAAGCCAACCCCAAGATAAAGACTCATTTTACAATAATTTGGATAATCTGATGGGCTCTATACCTGAGCACGATATCAGATTGGTGATTGGTGACTTTAATGCTAGAGCTGGCCGAAATCAGACCGACTTATGTAACAACATAGGTCCGTACTCCCGACACGAAACTGCGACCGAAAATGGGGAAAGAATGATGTACTTTGCGATCGCACATGATCTCCAAGTGGCAAGTACATTCTTTCCCCACAAAAACATCCATTTGGAAACCTGGACACATCCACGTAAAACATCCCGAAGCCAAATTGACCATGTGTTGATTTCAAAAGACCGGGCTCGGGTTGTTCAAGACGTGAGATCGTATCGGTCGTCAACAAAATTCGTAGGCAGTGACCATTTTATGGTTGCTGCAAAGCTACGATGGAAATTTTCGTACAAGTCAAGGAGGACAGGAGAATATAAAACGCGATTCTCCTGTGAAGGTCTGATAAATGAAGAAACGCAACGAAAATACCAAGATCTTGTCAGCAATAGCATTTTAGAATCCAATTATCAATCTGATGATGTGAACAGTGTCTGGGAAGTATTGAAAACCTCGGTTGTCGGTGCTGCCCAGCACACTCTCGGTATAGTGAAAACTACGCCCAAAAATGATTGGTTTGATGAGGAGTGTCGTCTTGCTGTTGAGCAACGCAATATAGCCCACAATGAAGCGCAGACTCGGTTTACAATTGCAAGGAAAAACAAGGCAGTTCTTGCTAGGAGGACAGCTAAACGCAGTTGTAGACAGAAGAAGCGCGAATGGTGGAAGGCCAAGGTCTTAAGAGTACAACAACTCAGCAATGAGCACAACTCGCGTGGTTTCTTTAAAGGAATCACCGAATTGCACCATACCTTAAGATCTCGGTCAACTGCCATTCGGGACCAGGATGGAAACCTCTGTGTTAACGTCGATGCGGTACTCGATACATGGCGTGAACATTTTTCTGATCTACTTAATGTTCCACATGTATCACAAGCTGTATTTGAATACCCTCAAATACAGACCGCGGAGATGTTCATTGAGGATCCATCCTATGAGGAATTCACAATGGCCATGCAGAGATTAAAGAAAAATCGTTCACCAGGGGTTGATTGCATTAATTCAGAGCTCTTGATATTCGGAGGGCTAACTTTGTGGAACTGTCTTTTCGACCTTGTTCGATTGGTATGGCGAAATGAAGTTATGCCTGATGAATGGAAAGTGGCCGCGTTATGCCCAATATTCAAAAAGGGTGATCGCATGAAATGCGAGAACTATCGCGGTATAGCTCTCCTTTGCACAGCATACAAGTTACTGTCATACATTATCTTGGGAAGAATTACTCCTCTAGCGGAGGAAATTGTCGGTGACTACCAATGAGGATTCCGTCCAAATCGGTCAGTCACTGATCAAGTTTTTTCGCTACGGATGATTCTTTCCAAGTACTACGAAACATCTCGCGATGTACACCAGGTATTCCTAGATTTCAAGCAAGCCTATGACTCGATCAATCGAGAGAGGCTATGGTATGCGCTTGAATATTTAGGAATACCAAAAAAATATGTACATCTCTGTAAAATGACAGTAACGCAGTCACAATGCTGTGTTAAAGTTGAGAACAGGCTATCGAGAACTTTTGCAATCAATTCCGGTGTTCGACAAGGAGATGCGCTGTCCCCGATACTTTTTAATCTCATGTTGGAATACATCCTTCGTAAAAGTGAAACACCTCAGGACAATATCTTATTCCGACAATCCAATCAACTTCTTGCTTATGCAGATGATATCTGTGTGATTGGATTAAATGGCAACGGAGTGAAAGAGATACTTGATCCACTGGAACAGTGTTCAGCTTCCGTTGGTCTCAAAATCAACGAGTCAAAAACCAAATATCTAATCTCGGGTTTTAGAGACCAAGACGCAATTGATTTCAGTAGTGGAAACCACACGTTTGAAGGAGTGATGAGATGCAAGTATCTTGGATCTCTCATCACTCACGATAATAGTGTGGGCGAGGATATCAAGGTCCACCTTGCCGCTGGCAATCGGGCTTTGTATCCTCTACGTCCACTGCTGAAATCCAAATATCTTGCAAATACGGATAAGCTGAAACTGTACAGAGTGTTGATCAGACCCGTTGTCATGTATGGATGTGAGAGTTGGACCTTGACGGATGAGTACGAAAGATGGCTTCTAACATTCGAGAGAAGAATCATGCGTGTGATATATGGTCCAAAACGCGACGTCGATGGCACTTACCGAGTTCTTTTCAATCACGAGATCAGGAATTTAATGCAAATTCCTGATATCGTGCATGAAATCAAAGGACAGCGAATACGCTGGCTCGGTCACGTTCTGCGTGCTGATCCGAACCGAATGATACAGCGATCTTTAAAGGGAGAACCGCCTTTCGGTAGGCGAAGAGGTCGCTGTCGGCGACGATGGCTCCACGGCGTAGAGAGCGATCTGGCATCTTGCAACTGCTTGCAACAGTATGAAGATCTGGCTCGTGATCGAAACCGTTGGAGTCAGATTGTTGACACGGTACGGGCCAATAATGGCCTGTAAAAACCGCAAAAAAAAAAAAAAAAAAAAAAAAAAAATTAAATTGGATGGACTCCACTGGATTCCATAATTTGCGAGCGATATGCTTCACATCTAAATTTGGTTTTTTATCAATGGTTTAACGTTGTTAATGAAATATTTTTGAATGTATGTAGTTTATTTGCTTACGGATTTGCTTACATAATATATTGAGTAAATATGCAAACGGTATGAGATGTATATAACTAACAACATGAGTCACAAACTATGTATTAAATCCAACGTCAGTTGGGTAAATTGATAAACTAGAGCATTTTCGTCTCCTTCGTAGTTCTCGTTTAAGACCCTTTATCTTACACCGATTTACATGACAGATGGATCAGCCCATAAACCACTTCAACCATGGAGGCATGAATACTCTATCCACGTAATTCCACACTTCACGGGATTAAATTCCAGTCCAACCGAGAAGGTACCTACTGTGCTTACGAACCTTATTGAAAGCAGCACAATTCTCGACTTAAGCATATTTATCACAGTAATGCCTCAACGACCAATTAGGTTTTTCAAGGTTATTCACACGTCAGCCAAAACCTGAAAGAGTCGACATTCGATACAATGTGATCGTATCAAACATTCTTAATATAGGGCAAATGTAAAACCCGTAACACCAGTTAAAATCAACTCGAAAATAATGGTATAGTTGCCGGAGTGAAGTGCAAGATGCAGAATGACAGCAAGCATGAAGCACATGTGACGAAATTGCGATTCATTGAACTGGGAGCACCAATAGAACGATTACCTTGCTCAATATTAAAAAGACTCGCACTATCTGTACTTTTAACGCAACCATGGAGGAACATTTACCTAAGGTGGGTTACTGATGGTATTTTGTATTTTACAACATGATACTGCGGGAGAAGCACCAGACAAGGGAATGAAGAGAGATAGATCTGTCTGGAGACTTAGTGTCGGCACAACAGCAAAACATCAAGGTTAAATACTTGGATCCGGTCACATCAGACTGGTCGATGATATAGTTGTACATTGAATTGAACTACCTAAGGTCATACATATAGCAGTATCACGCCATATCGACTTCAAGATCGTCTACTTTTTGTGACGCATTATCAATTTTAGGTATCATCTTGGACTAGTATTTTAATTGTGGTGGCATGACTACTCTATTGTCGAAGTCGTTAAGATATGAAAGTGTTACAGCTCGCTTGTGTTAATATTTATGTTAGCCTTCGAATCTGGCCTGTCAGAAATTTTTTCTGGAATATTCGATCGGGCTTCGTTAAATTTTCAAACGTGTAAGACGTCAATGATTTTCCCGACTTGGTGTAATAAATAATAATTATTTTTCAAACGGTTTAACATTATTGTTCGAAAATATAGAGCTGCGTCGAAATACATATCGATCACTTTCGCAAAAAATTTTACTCTTCCTATACGAAATAAAATCATCAATCTTATTTATCATTATTTCATTTTATTTTAAAAGTCTTACAATTCTCGTAGAAACAAATCTAAATTCAATCGATGTATGCACAAAAACTCACTGTCGAAAAATACTACGAGTATATCGTACCGAACAAATAGTAAAAATTTAACATTTTCTCGTTGACTAATATCAACTTTTACTAGTTCAAATTGTTCAGCATACGGTTCCAATTCACTAACTAAATCATCACATAGTGAACATAAATTGCGTGTATATAATTTTAGGATGGGTTTCGTACTTCGGCTGTCTTGGAATGTACAAAGAATGAAATAATCATTAAGGTGATGATTTAACTCCAAAGCAATTCTGGAACATAATAATCGCGAATTCAATTTAATGACTTACAATTTTTGAATTAATATGGAGGAAGCACTTCCACCTCCGTTACAAATCGAAGCACATCCAAATTCACCCGCCTTTAAGTTATGTACCAGATGTGTTACTATTCGAGCTCCTGACATACCAATTGGATGGCGTAATGATACAGCACCACCATGTACATTGACCATGGTCGGATCGAGAACGCTTCATTAATTTCCCATAATGCAACATCGTCTTCCACTCCGACTTTTTCCAAAAGTTTTGGAACTGCGAGTCCCGGTTCAGTTGGAAAATCTATTAAATCGGTCTCAGCATCTTAAATATTAACAATTCGCTTTAACCAATGCCATTACATCTCAGGCCAATTCCTCACATTTATGAGTTAGTATGAGTAACTGAATAGAAAACAACAAAATTTGTACAATTCGTTCGTAAACTGTCGATTTCAAGTACATTTTTGACTTTGGTTTGTTATGTCTTATAATACAGGCCTTAACATCAATTTTTGTATATGAGGCATCTGAATGTTGATTATTTATCAACACTGCCGCACAATAATTTTCTCATTTATTGATACATGCTAAAAATGTTCATTCATAAGAAATTTTTCTGATTTTTGTTTTTATTTTCGGTTAATATATAAGTTCGATAATATTTCGAGTATCGCATATGATCATATGATCAAAATGGTTCAATATGATTCGATACAATTTCTAAGAGTGATTATATAACGTTTTTCCCCTGTTGTTGGGGGGGGTGTATAGAATTCCACCACAGCACCCACTGCTTGCAGAGCCATCTAAATTTTACAGAGCCGAAACATTAATAATTGAGCTTAAATTAGAGGAAGTAAAATAAAGGAAAAAACGTTAATTTCCATACAAAATATATGGAAAGTAAACATTTTTTTAAAATGAAATATTTCAATGAAAAGTATGACAATTGTTATACTTTTCATTGAATTATTTTAAAATAAACATTTTAATTTTGAAATCATATAAAAACTATTTATATAATATACCATTTAAATATTTTTGAATAAATTCAATTGAATATATCATAAATAATCAAATAAATAAATCATTAAATTCAAATATCGCATTAGAACTTTTAATATGTATACGCACAAATGCATACATACTCGTATCATATGAAAAAAAAAATATTCTCATTTTTACGCATGTGCAATATAAAATATCGATCGAGTACGATCAATGACAACAGAGTTATCTCTGGAAAAATTAAAACTGCTACTAAAAAGCTACTTTGTTTTTGACAAAAAACTTTTTGATTATCAAAATTCAAAATTTCGAAATTAATCAAAACTAATGTAAAATAAATAAATTAATTTAATTTAGAATTAAAATATACGCTCATTTACTTAAACATTTATTTAAAAACGGTCAAACACTAGAATCCCACTATAATTCTATAGGAATTAAAACTAGAATCGTACAGTAGAATTATATTGTATCAAATTTGATCGTATGTTTTTACATTTTACAGGATACAATACTTTACATATTCTAAAATCCATATGAAATCGAGTATTTGCTGATAAAATTGTGTGTTTTGTCAAGAACCTTATATATGTAAGAATTTTAAGGTTAGCATTTTTTTCGAGTTGGAGGAAAATTTGATTTTATAAAGATATATACGAGTATGTATGTATGTATATATGTATGTATATATACTTACATTTAAATTTAACCGTTAACTTGTTAACTTGAATTGGTAAAACCTTACCAAATACATTAGAATTTTTTTTTTAAATCTAACGACTTTTTGAATAAAAAAATAACGCCCTGTATAATAACGCCCTATTCTGGTTTTCCCAGGGAATTGGGAATTTTTGACGTTTTTATAACAGTTGGGAATTATTTTTTCCAAAAGTGTATTCTGGCTATTGGGAAAAATATTTCGTTTGGAAAACATAATTCCCAATTATAACAGTTTCGACGTTTATTTTTCCCTATTAAAATTGTTGGGAATTCATATTTCTTATGGTAAAATACTCATAATCATAATACTAGAGTATAAATTTAATTTTTTTTTATTATTTCTTATAAGCAAAAACACCTATTTTTTAAATTTGGTCTTATCTGACCTAAAATATAAAAAAAATTAGCTCATTCATAAATACTAATAATCATAATAAATAGTGAATGTATATGAAAACGAATGAAAATAATTCCGACCCTAAAAAATTTATAATTGTTTTTCAAAAGCGAAAACACCTATTTTTTTTAAATTTGTTATTCATCATATTCAAATATAATAACATATCACATCATGAAAAAATCCATTAAAAAGGTACTCTAGTGGCGAACACTTAAAACTATTTGTTTCACAGAGGGGAAATAATTCCCAGCACGCCAGAATACACTTTTGGGAATTGGGGAATAAAATATTGGGAATTATTATAGTTGGGAATTGGGAAAATTTTTTTCCCCAATTCCCAATTCCCAGGGAAAACCAGAATAGGGCCACTACTGACATCTATTGAACGATCTCGAAAGTACTAAAACTCCACATTTTATCCTGAATAAATTAAATTCAAATAGATTTACTTTTATCTATATTGAATATAATAATTATAATTAATAATTATAATGATATGTGAAACAAATAAATTAATTTTATTATGAATGTCAGATGTCTCTTGTAAAGCTTTTCCGCCATGTCATGTTTCTGGTTTGGTTTTTATAGGGTACACCAATTCAGTCATTGTATTATTTTATAATTAAAATTATTTTTTTAACATTAATTATGTTTTATTTTTATAATTTCTAGAATATAAATGTATTTCAAAGAAGTTACGGTTATTTTGATTCGAAATAAAAAGAAGATTATGCAGTTAGATAAAAATAAAATGTGCTGTTCATATGGAACACTCTTTATCTTTTAGATCGACATAAATTTTTTATTTTTATTTTTTAGTTTCATTTTTAGTGGAGTAACACAAAAGGCGCAAAATCTTTTTTTTATTATTTAATTAAAATTATTGTTTATTGTAGTTATTTAATTTTATTTATGGTGCAAAAACATAATTTTTTATTTCTATTTATATTTCAATTCGCCCTGTGGTTGGGGGCATTCCTGTTTCGTAAATATTATGAACGAAACATGAGACCCATAGAATACCACCACAGTATCCAGAGCTTGTTGTAGGAGGCGAGTAAATCTGGTTGGTTCGCTGGGCTGACGACCCGCATCCGTAAAACAGTGAAAATGTTATAAATGTCAACAAAACCAAAAAAATCGGATACCGCCAAAACAACAAAAAAACGAACCCCCGCTTATACCCGGACACGAGATTGAGGATCAACACGTGGAACGTGCAGTCATTAAGAAAACCTGGCGCGTTGGACGGCCTTATCACATGCATGAAAGAGTATCGGCTGGAACTTTAGCTCTCCAAGAAACTCGATGGCCTAAAAGTGGAGACCATGTGTCCCAAGGCTATACTTTGCTACACAATGGAGATGACCTCGGAAATGTTGGGGTTGGATTTCTCATTGGGCCAAAGGTAAATAAGGCTGTCTTGGACTTTCAAGCAGTCGATAATCGATTGTGTAAGCTTCGCTTGCACATGAGATTAGCCAACCTGTCAATTGTCTGTATACATGCGCCCACTGATGTAAGCCAATCCCAGGATAAAGACTCATTTTACAATAATCTTGATAATCTGATGGGTTCTATACCGGAGCACGATGTCAGATTGGTGATTGGTGACTTTAATGCTAGAGCTGGCAGAAATCAGACTGACTTATGTAACAATATAGGTCAGTACTCCCGACACGAAACTGCGACCAAGAATGAGGAAAGAATGATGTACTTTGCGATCGCTCATGATCTCAAAGTGGCAAGTACATTCTTTCCTCATAAAAACATCCACTTAGAAACATGGACACATCCACGTTAAACATCCCGAAGCCAAATTGACCATGTGTTGATTTCAAAAGGACGGGCTCGGGTTGTCCAAGACGTGAAATCGTATCGGTCGTCAACAAAATTCGTAGGCAGTGACCATTTTATGGTTGCTGCAAAGCTACGATGGAAATTTTCGTACAAGTCAGGGAGGACAGGGGAATATACAACGCGATTCTCCTGTGAAGGTCTGATAAATCAAGAAACGTAACGAAAATATCAAGATCTTGTCAGCAATAGCATTATGCAATCCAATTACCAATCTGATGATGTGAACAGTGTCTGGAAAGTATTGAAAACCTCGGTTGTCGATGCTGAACAGCACACTCTCGGAATAGTGAAAAGTAAGCCCAAAAATGATTGGTTTGATGACGAGTGTCGTCATGGTTTGATGATGAGGGTCTCGGTTTACAATCGTAAGGAAAAACAAAGCAGTTCTTGCTAGGAGGACAGCTTAGCGAATTTGTAGACTGAAGAAGCGAAATTGTTGGAAGGCTAAGGTCTTAAGAGTACAACAACTCAGCAATGAGCACAATTCGCGTGGTTTCTTTAAAGGAACCACCGAATTGCACCATACCTTAAGATCTCGGTCAACTGCCATTCGGGACCAGGATGGAAACCTCTGTGTTAACGTCGATGCGGTACTCGATACATGGCGTGAACATTTTTCTGATTTACTTAATGTTCCACATGTATCACAAGCTGTGTTTGAATACCCTCAAATACAGACCGCAGAGATGTTCATTGAGGATCCATCCTATATGAGGAGTTCACAATTGCCATGCAGAAATTAAAGAAAAATCGTTCACCAGGAGTTGATTGCATTAATTCAGAGCTCTTGATATTCGGAGGGCTAACTTTGTGGAACTATCTTCTCGACCTTGTTCGATTGGTATGGCGAAATGAATGCCCGAAGAATGGAAAGTGGCCGCGTTATGCCCAATTTTCAAGAAGGGTGATCGCTTGAAATGCGAGAATTATCACGGTATAGCTCTTCTTTGCACAGCATATAAGTTACTGTCATACATTATCTTGGAAAGAATTACTCCTCTAGCGGAGGAAATTGTCGGTGACTACCAAGGAAAGAGGATTCCATCCAAATCGGTCAGTCACTGATCAAGTTTTTTCGCTACGGATGATTCTTTCCAAGTACTACGAAACATCTCGCGATGTACACCAGGTATTCCTAGATTTCAAGCAAACGTATGATTCGATCAACCGAGAGAGGCTATGGTATGCGCTTGAATATCTAGGAATACCGAAAAAATATGTACATATGTGTAAAATGACAGTAACGCAGTCACAATGCTGTGTCAAAGTTGAGAACAGGCTATCGAGAATTTTTGCAATTACTTCTGGTGTTCGACAAGGAAATGCGCTGTCCCTGATACTTTTTAATCTCATGTTGGAATACATCCTTCGTAAAAGTGAAACACCTCAGGACAACATCTTATTCCGAGAATCTAATCAACTTCTTGCTTATGCAGATGATATCTGTGTGATTGGATTAAATGACAACGGAGTGAAAGAGATACTTGATCCACTGGAACAGTGTTCAGCTTCCGTTGGTCTCAAAATCAACGAGTCAAAAACCAAATATCTAATCTCGGTTTTTAGAGACCAAGACGCAAGTGATTTCAGTAGTGGTAACCACACGTTTGAAGGAGTGATGAGATTCAAGTATCTTGGATCTCTCATCACTCACGATAACAGTGTGGGAGAGGATATCAAGGTCCACCTTGCCGCTGGCAATCGGGCTTTGTATACTCTACGCCCAATGCTGAAATCAAAATATCTTGCAAATACGGATAAGCTGAAACTGTATAGAGTGTTGATCAGACCCGTTGTCATGTATGGATGTGAGAGTTGGACCTTGACGGTTGAGTACGAAAGATGGCTTCTAACATTCGAGAGAAGAATCATTCCTGTGATATATGGCCCAAAACGCGACGTCGATGGCACTTACCGAGTTCTTTTCAATCAGGAATTTAATGCAAATTCCTGATATCGTGCATGAAATTAAAGGACAGCGAGTACGCTGGCTCGGACACGTGCTGCGTGCTGATCCGAACCGAATGATACAGCGAACCTTTAAGGGAGAACCACCTTTCGGTAGGCGAAGAGGTCGCTGTCGGCGACAATGGCTCCACGGCGTAGAGAGCGATCTGGCATCTTCAAACTGCCTACAACGGTTTGAAGAGCTGGCTCGTGATCGAAACCGATGGAGTCAGATTGTTGACATGGTACGGGCCTGTTAAAACCGCAAAAAAAAAAAAAAAAAGTTTGTTCTCTGGAGTTAAAAGATGAGTATCTACTAATCTAGTGAAAATACTAAGGAGGTAGTAATTGATATTCTGAAAAAGGGTATTGACTTTAGTGTCAACAAGGCTGATATTGATTATTGTTACCGAAAAATCAAAAAAAATAAAACACCTACGACACAAACCTGTCCGCCACTATATATTAAATTCACAAGGAGAACAGTAAAGCAGAATATTATGTTTGCGAAAACGAAGCAAAAATTTGATGTTGAGAAAGCTGGTTTGCCGATCGGAAGCAGGATTTTTATCAACGAAAGTTTAAGCAGTAGCAAGCGGAAGTTGTTTTACGATGCTAAGACCTTGAAACTACTTAAATTTAAATATGTTTGGATCCGCAATGGAAATATCTTTATGAGGCAAAGTGAAGGATCAAAATTATTAAAAGTTAATTGTTCAAATGATCTTGAAAAGATTACAGATAAGTACAATATTAATTTATCTAAAATTTCATCTTAAATGAGTCTCAATTTATCTAATGTACCTTTTCAAGACCTTAATAATAATTTAGATTTATCTTTTAGTTTGCCAAATAACGTTAATGTAAGTGAAAACAAACTAGTATGGATCATTCATCAAAATATTCGAAGTCTTAGGACTAACAGTTAAAGTTTATTTTCTCAGTTGTCATCTTTTAATACAAAACCGCATATTATTTTTTTGACTGAAGTATGGATTGATAGTACAGAAACTAATTTTTACAAATTAGATGAATATAGTTTATTGGATTGCTGTAACAACGACTATAGATCTGGCGGTGTATTAGCATAAATGTTAAAAATGGGATTCAGTTTTCATTCTCTAGTACTCACCTTCAGTCTTCTGACCTACTTCGGGTGAATTTTACAATCGGTGAAATATTTTTTTCCGCGATGTGGTATGTGTGTATCGCTTACATTCTAGTCCTGTAAAATTTTTATTCTTGAATTTAAAAATAACCTTAAACAAATAAATTCGAAAAAATTTGATTGTTATTGGAGACATGAATATAAATATTCTAAATATAGATCACCTAGATTCGCAACAATGCAAATATTTTTCAATGATGTCTTCCTTAGGACTTGAGTCATTAATCAATGAACCTACTAGAATCACATCCGATAGTATGATATATATTGATCATATCTTTACTAGAAGCAAAATTGGCTATACCATCAATTATAAAGCTGAAACACTTAGTTTAGAGTTATCTGATCATTGTATGACCTCGATAAAATTTAATTTAAATTGGGAACCTCTACCTAAAATACCTAGACGAAAAACTTTTATTAACTTTCAAGAATTAGACCGGTGTTTACAAACAGAATCGTGGAAGAATGTTTTTAATGAAAACGATCCTTCTAAATCAATTGATATCTTTTTATCAACGTTATCTAACCATGTAGGAAACTGCACAACTTCATCTATGGTAATCAATAATTCAAACTATACTAAACCATAAATAAATAATGTTCTATAAGGTAAAATTCGCCGTAAAAATGCTTTATCTAAAATTTGTAAGAGACATCCGAATAACACTAAACTGAGAACTAAAGTAAAAATTATTTCGAGACAAATTAAATCAGATTGTGAAACTAGTAGAAATCATTATTATATTCAAAAATTTGAGGCGGTAAGTTTTGACCAAAAAAAGCAATGGAATTTACTTAACAACTTACTAGGCTTGTGATAAAAAAATTTCATTTTATATTTTAAAAATTACAGGTTACATTTTATGTTTTCCACTGGTCCACATTTTTAATAATAGTTTTATTCAGGGACAATTTCCAACAACACTTAAAAAAGCTACAGTAATACCATTGTTTAAGGGTGGTGATGCCAATTTAGTTTGTAACTACCGACCTATATCACTATTATCAGTTTTTTCCTAAAAATTTAAGAGAAGTGTGTTAAATCTCGAGTATTTTCTTATTTGGACAAAATAAATTACATTTCTCAACATCAATATGGATTTCGAGAAGGACTTAGTACTGAGAATTCACTAATGAAATTACTTACCTCTATTTATAATAGTTTAAATGAATTGGCCATAATGTTAATGGTTTGTTTATTGATGTTAAAAAAGCTTTTGATACGGTAGACCACAATTTATTAATAAAAAAATTATCCACAATTGAAATTCGCGGAGTATCTAATCGTTGGTTTCGATGGAAATTTGAGTAATATTGAACAAGTTCAATGTGGCGTGCCTGAAGGTTCTGTGTTAGGGCCATTACTATTCCTTATTGTCAGTAATTCAATTCTTGAACTTAATCTCTATGCCGATAAAGTAGCGTTTGCAGATGACCTGCTAATACTAGTTTGATGTATAGTGCTAATACTAGTTTGAGTTTATCTACGAAAATAACCCACGATCTAAAGATTTTTACGGGCTTGGTTTGATCAACAATTTATGATTGTGAGCGATAAATCTCAAATAATTCAATTCAAAATAACAAATAATGTACTTGACAGAAATTGCAATTTTATATATTTACATGCAACAGGGTGTCAAAATAACTCTAATATTAAATTAACAGATAAGAATTGTTCCAGCAAATGTGTAAAAATTGACTATGTTGATTCCTTCAAATATTTAGGAATAACTTTAGACAAGAACTTAAATTTTAAATTGCATATAAACGTCTTACAAAGGCATTTATTTCTTATTAATCGTATTTTGTTTAGATTAAAACCATTATGCCCTCAGTTTCTTCTCAAAAATTTGTATTACTCCTTAGTACAATCTCGGCTTAGTTATGGAATTAGTTGTTGGGGAGGAATATATTATAATAATTTAAAACGACTGCGCATGTATCCCAAAAGTTTATTTTACGAAATATATATAATATATCAAGATATATGTCAAGCAAACCTTTATTTAGAAAAGCGAATATTCTAACAATTAGGAATTTATTTATTTTCAAGGTACTCAAATTATTTTTTATTCGAAGTGGAAATCGTCATTTTAAAGAATCATTATATCCGTTAAGAAATAAATATTGTGTGGTTCTGGCTTCGAAGAAAAAATTTTACAGTATTTTATGTAACGGGTGTTTTTTAAGAGGTTGCCGATTTTTTTTTTGAATAAAACACATATAAAATTATGAAATGACCAAAATTTTTTTTTATTTGGTAGATAATTTTTTGGCATTTAACATTTAAACACAATTTCTGGCATATGGCTACCACGACTATTTTTCACAAATGTCATTCTGGAGGTCCAATTTTCCAGCACTTTTTCAAGCATTTGAGGGCATATGTCAGCAATGACACGTTGAATATTGGTTTCCAAAGCGTCAATCGATTGAGGTTTATCCACATAAACCAATGACTTCACGTATCCCCACAAAAAGTAATCGAGTGGCGTCAAATCGCACGAACGCGGAGGCCAATTCACCGGACCATTTCTCGAAATAATGTTGTCGTTGAAAGTTTCTTTCAATAAGTCGATTGTTTCACGTGCTGTATGGCAAGTGGCACCATCTTGTTGAAACCACATTTCATCCATATCCATATCTTCAAGATTTGACAACAAAAACTCATTTAACATGGTTCTGTATCGATTTCCATTCACGGTAACGCGTCGTCCTTCCTCATTTTTAAAGAAATATGGACCGATGATCCCACCAGCCCATAGACCGCACCAAACAGTACATTTATCAGGATGCATTGGTAATTCTTGACCGGCGTGTGGATTATCTTTGCTCCAAATGCGACAATTTTGTTTGTTGACGTATCCATTTAACCAAAAATGCGCCTCATCACTGAAGAGAATTTTACGGTAAAAAAATGGATCTTCGTTCAATTGATTTAACGACCAATCACTGAATTCACGGCGCAAACGATGGTCGTGTGGCTTTAATTCTTGCACAAATTGAATTTTGTATGGCACCAAACCCAAATCTTTACGTAAAATTTTCCATAAAGTCGATGGACAAAGTCCAATTTGCTGAGCACGACGACGAATCGATAAATTGTCGTTTTCTTCGACACTGGCCTCAACGACAGCAATATTTTCTTCTGTACGAACTCTTCTCATTCTTGTCGGTGGCTTGGCATCCAAAAGAGTGAATGTAGACCGAAATTTGGTAATTACGTTCTTTATGGTGGTCTCTGACGGACGATTATGTGCACCATAAAATTCACGAAGTGCTCTATAAACATTTTTAATTGAACACTGCTTTTGAAAATAAATTTCCACGATTTGAAAACGTTGTTCTGGAGTTAACCTATTCATAATGATTTGCCAAACAATACTGAGTAGAAATGCCACTTTGAGCTGTCAAAACAACTGTCATAAAATAAAACGACATCTATCGGAAAAACAAACCTCCTAAAAAAACACCCTTGGATGAACCAAACGTTATGTTACGGCGCCAAAATTAATGACTCATTCAGATACCATGAAAGGTGTTGCTACCACCAAGATCTGTGCCAATGATATATACTGCTCCCATGTTATTAAATCAGTTACCAAATAATATAAAAAATTTAAATAAGATCAATCCGTTCTTAAAGTAATTGCGCGCTTGGTTAATTGAGATGGACAATTCAGAACTGTTATTCAAAGTAATGAAGTAATTTCTTTTAGTATTGTTTTTATTACTGTATTACACAATTTAATTTTTTCTTACTGCTTAATGAATTAATCTAATTGAAATAATATTTATTTTATATTTGACGCCTCTCTTCAAATAAATATATTTAATCTTAAACTTCATAATTATGGGCAGGTAGTTTTAAATATTGACCGTTTAGTCGATCACAAGAACTTCCTAATTTCCTCTTTTTTCGATACAGCTATAATTTCCTATTACATAAATATTATCATTAATATTATAATTTATACTACAGTTAATTGTTGTTTGTTATTTATTCTTAAGAACACTTATTATAATGATTTAAAATTTAATTTAAGTATTACTTTTGTATTGATTGAAAGGAAATAAAATAAAATAAAGAAAATAAAATAAAGATCTATTGTTTTATGGATAAAAAAAATTTACATTTGGTCCTAAATATACGAACAATGATTAATGATCTTATTGTATTGTGAAATTTTTTCAAGATCATAAATCAATAATACAATGGTGATCCCTTTTGTTTGTAAATTATTATTATTACTAATTTGTTTTAAAAATATTTTTTTTATTGTTTTATGGCTCTCCTTTCATTTAATGAAGGGGTAATATAAATTTTGCTACAATTATATATTTTTATTATATTTGTAATGTGAAACAGATGTTGCAATTCTTATGATGGAATGCTCATGTTTTTGAATAACTTAATTAAATAAACCGTGTTAGATTCCAAATTCTACGTTCAAATATTCAAATTATTTATTTCCAAAGTAACGACGTTTAATTCATCTAAACAGGTCGTTACAAGATTTTCAAAAGGTGGTGATAGCTTGATGGTGCGAGGTGAAGTAGAGGGACGATCCAGTATGATAACGTTGGACACCGGAGCAACCAGAACGATTGTGCGGCCGGATTGAATAACGGATGGAGTTGAGCCAATAGATGGGTTCAAGTTATAAACGGCGACAGGCGACAACGCAGTTAAAGGAAAGAAGGAGGTGGCAATACCAATCGAGAACAATGGTTTTTGACATAAAGTTCTGGTTGCGGATATTGTGAATGAGGTCATCCTGGGAATGGACTTCATGAAACGAAATGGATTCGTATTGGATGTCGGACGTGGAACATTGAGCTACGATAATGTCGAACTGCCTTTGCAACTGAACAACGGGAAGGAGCCAGTCGTAAGAAGAATACAAATGGAGCATCGGACGAAGCTACCACCACACTCGGAAACGGTTGTTTGGAGGAAATTGGATGGAGGTCCTGGAACACAAGGGTTGTGGGTTGTGGAAGCCAACAGTGACGAGATACAAACCAAAGAAATTATCATCGGAAAAGCTTTGTTAAACCGGATTGTGACTTCAGAGTTCCGATTCTTAATTTATCGGATATGACAAAAACAATCAAAAAAGGAACTATCATCGGCCGAGGTGAGGAAGTATCCACCATTATAAAATGCGAGGAGACGAATCCGTGTGTAAACGCCAAGGATCAACGACAACCGAAAATAACGGAGAAACTAACACAGAAATTGACGGAAAACAATTAACATCTGAAGAAAAGCAAGCCGCAAAGAAGTTGCTCCAGAAATATATGTCCATTTTCTGTGGGGCACCGAAAGATAATGGCAGAACAAATATGGTTAAACACCGGATCGACACAGGAACATCAACACCTATTCGACAAGCGCCAAGAAGGTTACCATTGGCTAAGCAAGCAGAGATGGATAAGATGGTAACTGATATGCAAACATCGGGAGTAATTGAGCAGTCAACGAGTCCATGGAGTTCACCCGTAGTATTGGTGGAAAAGAAGGATGGAAGCATGAGATTCTGTGTTGATTATCGGAAGCTCAACACAGTTACCAAAAAGGATAGTTACCCGTTACCAAGGATCGACGACACACTGGATACATTGGCAGGAGCACGGATGTTTTCAACATTGGATTTGCAGAGCGGCTATTGGCAGGTGGAGGTCGCAGACGAAGATAAGGAAAAGACAGCGTTCAGTGTGGGCAATGGATTATGGTAATTCAATGTCATGCCATTTGGACTTTGTAACGCCCCTGCGCTTTTGAACGGCTAATGGAACTCGTACTTAAAGGACTCCACTGGAAAACATGCCTGGTTTATTTGGACGACATCATCGTTATGGGAAAGGACTTCAACGAGCATCTACGTAATCTAGAGGAGGTATTCGAAAAATCCAATCAGCAGGATTGAAGTTAAGTCCGTAGAAATGTGTATTGTTCCGGGATGAAGTCAAATATTTGGGACACAAAATAACAACAAGTGGTATTCATACAGATAAAGACAAGATCCTTAAGGGATTGGCCAAGACCGCAGAATTTACATGAACTAAGGAGTTTCATCGGATTATGCACATATTATCGACGATTTGTTCCAAGATTTGCCAACACTGCAAGGAGTTTACACGAGCTGACACAAAAGAACAAGCCGTTCCAATGGAGTGATGAACACGAGGAAGCGTTCAAGGAACTGAAGCAGTGATTATGCACGGCACCATTGCTTTCGTATCCGGTTCCGAATAAACGATTTATTTTGGATACGGATGCAAGCAATTATGGCTTGGGAGGAGTGTTGTCACAGGAAGTCGATAGACAGGAACGCGTTATCGCATATTATTCAAAGATCTTATCGAAGCCAGAACGGAACTACTGTGTAACAAGAAGAGAATTGTTGGCCATAGTAAAATGTGTGGAACATTTCAGGAAATACCTCTATGGCCAATCATTTCTATTGAAAACGGATCATGGCGCCTTGACATGGTTACTTCAGTTTAAAAATCCCGAAGGACAAGTAGCACAGTGGATTGAGCGATTGGGGAGTTTTGTTTACGAAATCCAACATCGGAAGGGAAGCGTTCATGGAAATGCGGATGCATTGTCAAGACGGCCATGTCGAGTGGATTGTAAACATTGCGGTCGGGTAGAAAACAAGGAAAACATCGTCGACATCAGACTAATGAAAGTTTTGCCGGCTAATGAATGGACCAAGGATGTTATCTCCAAAGAGCAACGGGAGGATTCCGATTTGGCTGTAATTATCAAATTCATGGAGGAAGAACATCGTCCCACATGGAGCAATATTTCGGATAAAGGCCCAACTATCAAGGCTTATTGGGCCCAATGGGATAGTTTAACCATGGAAGACGGCTGCTTAAAGCGTACATGGGAGAGCTCCGATGGCAAGACAAAGCAATTGTTGGTAGTAGTACCGAGGATCATGATGGCGGAAATATTGGAGGAATACTATGGAGGAATAGGCGGAGCCTATTACTAGCAGTTAACAAAACGAAAGCCAAAGTTCGTGAAAGGTTCTACTGGGCAGGATGTAGACAGGCAGTGGCTGAATGGTGTAAAAAGTGTGACCAATGTATGGCAGTGAAAGGATCGGCAAAGAAGAGCCGTGGGGCGATGCAACAATATAATGTGGGAGCACCATTTGAGAGGATTGCCATAGATGTTGCAGGACCATTTCCAACCAGCGATAGTGGCAACAAATATGTATTGGTAGTAATGGACTACTTCAGTAAGTGGCCAGAGGTATACCCTATCTCAAATCAGGAAACAACCACAATCGCCAATGCAGTGGTATACAATTGGATAAGCCGTTATGGGGTACCAATGGAACTTTGAATCGGTTGTCTTCCAGGAGATGTGCCTGTTACTGGGAATTAATAAAACGCGGACAACACCTTTCCACCTACAGTCTGATGGCATGGTGGGTTGTTTCAATGTCACATTGGAAGAGTTCATAGCCAAAACAGTGGATAAAAACCAGCGGAATTGGGATCAAGGTATTCCATATTTCTTAATGGCCTATCGATCGGCGGTGCATAACACAACAGGAGTACCACCAGCGACAATACTTTTCGGCAACAATTTAAGACTGCCAGGTGATCTCAAATTCGGAGCGGTTATATCATCAGCTAATTGTGGGCAAGCATATGTGGACAACTTGAAAGAGATCAACAACATACACGGATTTGTCAGAGAGAAAATCAAATTTTCAAGTGATAAAACAAAGGCTCGGTATGATGTACGAGTGAACAATAAAGAATTTGACGAGGGTCAATTGGTATGGCTTCACAACCCACAACGTAAGAAATGGTTATCGCAAAAATTACAACCTGGATGGGAGGGACCGTACAAGGTCATAACAAGAATAAATGATGTGATCTATAGGATCAAAAGAGGAGTACGAGGAAAACCCAAGTTTGTAAACTTGGAACGACTGGCGTTCTATAGAGGAAGAGGTCTGGATCCTGTTCGGGACGAACAGGTTTGGGCGGAGGGTAATATGACGAATCACAGATATCACCTGTGATAATTAAAAAGAAAATTATAGCAGTAGGGGTTACCCTGTAACCAAATGTTTACACATACGAACAAAATAAAAGTAAATAATGAAATAGGCGGAGCGAACAAAATACGACGAAAAGAACATTCGCGAAGTGTAGAGATACAAAGTAATCGAATGTTCTACAAGTATTTGCGTCGTATAAATACGTGTAGACATTTGAGTTACAGAACAGTTCAATTTTGAATTTCGAAGTGTTAATATCAGGAAGTGTTAAAAAGTGAAAGTAAAGTGTTAAAATAATTGAAGTGATAAATATTGTGTATAATAATAGTGAAACTAAATATTTGTGTAATTTTTGTGGGAAATAAATTTATTGTAAATTTAAAGTTTGCGAGTTTAATATTCACAATCCAATATTGGAAATATTGGAGGAATACTATGGAGGAATAGGCGGAGCCTATTACTAGCAGTTAACAAAACGAAAGCCAAAGTTCGTGAAAGGTTCTACTGGGCAGGATGTAGACAGGCAGTGGCTGAATGGTGTAAAAAGTGTGACCAATGTATGGCAGTGAAAGGATCGGCAAAGAAGAGCCGTGGGGCGATGCAACAATATAATGTGGGAGCACCATTTGAGAGGATTGCCATAGATGTTGCAGGACCATTTCCAACCAGCGATAGTGGCAACAAATATGTATTGGTAGTAATGGACTACTTCAGTAAGTGGCCAGAGGTATACCCTATCTCAAATCAGGAAACAACCACAATCGCCAATGCAGTGGTATACAATTGGATAAGCCGTTATGGGGTACCAATGGAACTTTGAATCGGTTGTCTTCCAGGAGATGTGCCTGTTACTGGGAATTAATAAAACGCGGACAACACCTTTCCACCTACAGTCTGATGGCATGGTGGGTTGTTTCAATGTCACATTGGAAGAGTTCATAGCCAAAACAGTGGATAAAAACCAGCGGAATTGGGATCAAGGTATTCCATATTTCTTAATGGCCTATCGATCGGCGGTGCATAACACAACAGGAGTACCACCAGCGACAATACTTTTCGGCAACAATTTAAGACTGCCAGGTGATCTCAAATTCGGAGCGGTTATATCATCAGCTAATTGTGGGCAAGCATATGTGGACAACTTGAAAGAGATCAACAACATACACGGATTTGTCAGAGAGAAAATCAAATTTTCAAGTGATAAAACAAAGGCTCGGTATGATGTACGAGTGAACAATAAAGAATTTGACGAGGGTCAATTGGTATGGCTTCACAACCCACAACGTAAGAAATGGTTATCGCAAAAATTACAACCTGGATGGGAGGGACCATACAAGGTCATAACAAGAATAAATGATGTGATCTATAGGATCAAAAGAGGAGTACGAGGAAAACCCAAGTTTGTAAACTTGGAACGACTGGCGTTCTATAGAGGAAGAGGTCTGGATCCTGTTCGGGACGAACAGGTTTGGGCGGAGGGTAATATGACGAATCACAGATATCACCTGTGATAATTAAAAAGAAAATTATAGCAGTAGGGGTTACCCTGTAACCAAATGTTTACACATACGAACAAAATAAAAGTAAATAATGAAATAGGCGGAGCGAACAAAATACGACGAAAAGAACATTCGCGAAGTGTAGAGATACAAAGTAATCGAATGTTCTACAAGTATTTGCGTCGTATAAATACGTGTAGACATTTGAGTTACAGAACAGTTCAATTTTGAATTTCGAAGTGTTAATATCAGGAAGTGTTAAAAAGTGAAAGTAAAGTGTTAAAATAATTGAAGTGATAAATATTGTGTATAATAATAGTGAAACTAAATATTTGTGTAATTTTTGTGGGAAATAAATTTATTGTAAATTTAAAGTTTGCGAGTTTAATATTCACAATTCAGTGATCGAACCGGATAAAATATTTGACTAACTACTCGGCGAAATCGTAACAGTATATATTGAACATACAATAATTTTTGTAAATATAATGTCATTAGTCAAGATCAAACATCTTTGATTTCCCAATTAAATTAAGAGTTTTTCGAAATATTACACCGAAATCTTTTTTATTTTAATTCGACAAATGTGGACTGCTGCATAGGAGATGATGTTTAATGGCAAATTGCTTTTTAATGGCTATTGGTTTTAAATAATTTCCATTATTATTTACAAAAAATTGTTAAATTCTTAATATTTTTGTATATTTTTTTTCTAATATTTGATGTGTTTTACAAAAGTATAGTCACCAAGTAGACCGCTTGTGCATAACGGACCAAATTCTTCAATTCGAAATTTTAAATTCGAAGTATAATTTTACTCAAAGGTTAGTTGTATTATTATTATTGTAAAAGTGTAATTTTTTTATAATTTTTTTTATTTTATATCATAAATTTAAGCTTGAGAATACATCAAATAAATTTGTGTTATATACCGGTTGTTTCTTTAAAACTGAGACGATCAAATATCTCGAAAAATAGCCACTCTACGGAAAAAATGTCCACAATCAAAATTTAATCATACCGCGGGGGAAATACATTAGTGCAAAAAAATAGTCCCCCATCGCCCGCTTTGTAGGTGGGCGGGTAACTTTTAAACTAAGATAGGAAGCCATATTATTTATTGCAGTTACGGATTCTACGACTAAAAGTACGTATGAATTTGAATGAAATATTTTATTCGGTTTATGATAGATGGCGTTGTTATCGACGAAATTCAATTTTTTCAATTTCTTCTTCTTAGAACGCACGCATTCGATTCTGCAATACGTTTGAAATAAAATTCGTCATCAAAACAATTTATTCAGTTTTGTAAATCACATTTAACGTTTGTGTTATTTCTTATCTTTGTAATGAACTTGCGAGGGACATTAGAAAAAAAACAATTTTCTGGTTAATGCCCATCGTTACCGAATTTATTATACAGTCTTTCAGAGCTTCGGGTGGTTTTTAGTTTGCTCAGGGATTGGGTGGAGTTTCCGAAGATGAAAGACCGCTAGTTAAACCACATGGGACGATGAAAGAAAAGGAAGGAACTGACAGGAGCAGAACAGGAATACTTACCTATAGCAGTATTTCAAATCACCCTATACCTCGTTCTTTACACTATTTACTTCATAATCACTACACTTTTAAATACACTTTAAAATACATGAATTTCGAACTACAAATAGTAGATAAACCATTCAAATCGAATTCATAAAAGAAAATCCCAAAATTTAGAAAATAAAAACAAAGAAATTACCATCGAACCGAATTTATTAATAAATAAACTCAAAAATTAGAGAAATTCAAAAAAAACTTTTACATAATATAATAATTTGACTCAAAACAAAATTAATACTAATAAACCTTAACTTAAACCCAACACCATATTTTTTTCCCAAAAAGATATATTTGTATAGAAAAAAAAATTTAATTATATATAAAAAAAACTTAACTAAAGAACGTGGTTGCAGCGCTGTTGTATTATTTTAATTCAATTTATTTTAATTTGTATTATTTTAATTTATCAGTCTTTGAATTTATTTTAATTTGTGCACAAATATATGTTGTCCATTATTATTTATTTATTTAGATTTTTGTTTTTGATTAATTAAAGTTTTTAAAGTTGTATCAGAATAAATACTCATTACACCAACTGTACTTATTATAAAATTATTTTTTGAACTACTGTACTTATTGATATTCATTCATGATATTTGTTTTTGTTTCTCTTTAATTTATTTTTCCACATATTAGTACTTGACTCACCAAGCACGCGGTTTTTCTATAACAACATGATCAATTCAAAGTTTCACAGTTTTACATTTTTCTTGTTTATTTTTTTTTCTTTTTATATTTTTTTTTCTAGGTTCACTATTATATATTGTTTTTTTTTATACTTAACATATTAACTAATTAACATTTTTTTTTCTTAGCATAAATTTTAAGTTTCTTTTTCATTCTCTTAATAAACTTTATAATGTACTATTTTTTTGATAAAATGTTTTTTTTTGTTTGAGTTTTTTTAAATTTTAAAGTCCAACACAATCCAATAAGGAACATAACAAAAAAAAATGAAAATATGAATACTATATATATATATTACATTTACGACCTGATTTGTGTATTTCTGCCGAAAAATAATTTTTACTGACCCCCGCGTGACCGAAAATTCGTGTACATATTTATAAGAGAAAATAAAATTAAGGGGAAAAGCTAGATTTACGATCAACCAATATAATCGATCGACGTCGAACTTTTACCTTAGTACTAAAAAAATTGCATGCCAGGGATTTCAAAACTTTCTAATTTATTATTATTTAAATTTTTTTCCTATATTTATTTTTCACCGAGCAATTTGTTACATCTTCATGTTTTTCGTAATTGCAAAATAAACGATAAAATACTTTAGAATGGAGCGTTTAACTGTGGCACAGAAAATTGAAATTTTTCTGGTTTATGGAGAAGCTGGCAGAAATCTTGAAAATGCTGTTGCTATTTACGCTCAACGTTTTCCGGATAGGATTCGTTCACGTGCTTCATTTGGCCGTACTATCAAACAATTTATTACTGATGGAAATGTTCATCCGAAAAAGAGGACCCGTAGAGCAACAGTCACTGGAAAAAATAATGAAATTGATGTATTGCAGCAGTGGCTCATAATCCTCTTGTTAGTACACGAGAAATAGTTCACGATTCCAGATTGGCCCTCACCCGTGTTTGGAGAATTTTAAAACGGCACAAGTATCATCCATATCATGTGTCTTTACACCAAGATCTACAGGGCGCTGATTTCCAAAATCGGGTAACTTTTTGTCAATGGGCACGTAAACAAATACAACAAAACCCCAATTGTTTTCGTTGCGTAATGTTCTCTGAATCGTTTTTACAAACCATGGAACGGTTAATCGACATAATATGCATTATTGGAGTGTTACACATCTGCACTGGCTTTGTCAAGTTGAACATCAGCGTCCTTGAACTGTCAACGTGTGCTTTTGGAATAATTGGCAACAAATTCATAGGCCCCCACATTATTGAAGGCAACTTGAATGGTCAAATGTACCGAAACTTTTTGGAAAATGAACTGCCAATATTACTTGAAAATTTGAGCTTAGAAGTGAGACGAAACATGTGGTTTCAACATGATGGTTGTCTTGCACACTATTCGGTTGTGGCACGTGAAATACTTGATCGTGATTTCAATGGTCGCTGGATCGGTAGAGCTGGTCCGATAAATTGGCCCGCCAGATCATAGATTTTACTGCACCAGATTTCTGTTTGTTGGGCTATCTCAAAGACAAAGTTTACAAACAAGAACCAACAACACGTGAGAACATTATTGAGCGAATCAGAAATGCGTGTGCTGAAATTCAACCAAACACACTTCTCAGTTGTGTACAATCATTTGAAATGCGTATTAATAAGTGCATTGAAGTCGCAGGCCATCATTTTGAACTTTAATTTTAAGCTAAAATTATTTTATTCACCTGCCATTTACATTAATAAATTGTTTTGATGACGAATTTTGAGTATTTCAAATGAAAACGTGATGTTTTTTATTTCAAGCGTATTGCAGAATCAAATGTGTGTGTTCTAAGAAGAAGAAATTGAAAATATTGAATTTCGTCGATAACAACGCCATCTATCATGAACGGAACAAAATATTTCATTCAAATCATACGTGCTTTTAGTCGTAGAATCCGTATCTGCAATAAAAAATATGGCTTCCTATCTTAGTTTAAAAGTTACCCCCACCCCACCTACAAAGCGGGGGTGGGGGACTATTGTTTGCACTAATGTATTTCCCTCGCGGTATGATTAAATTTTGATTATGGACATTTTTTCTGTAGAGTGGCTATTTTTCGAGATATTTGATCGTCTCAGTTTAAAAGAAACACCCGGTATATGGAACATACTATTGCCAAGAAGAAACACTTTTACCAATAAGTAATACTTGCGCACCAGCAATTATTAGCCTACAAGAAGCCACTTGCAACTACACCAAGGTTAATTCAGATGTCGTCATATCAAACATAGATGAAACCAATTTTTTCATATCACCTGGAGAGAGAATATTAGAGTTTATTTCAAACTATACGAGGAATACGAATAAAATCAACCAACCATCGATCGTAAACGTTAACCTCTTGTTTAATCCAAATCAATGGCCAAATTCTTCAAGTACATGAAACAAAATCTTTTAGTAACATCCCTAAACAATTACCATGGAACGTAGTACACGCACACACAAACATCGAACACAATTGCAAACATCGAACAACTACACAATAAACACCATAAACACAATATTTTATAACTTCACAATATTGTTAGCCATACATCATTAACACTTACCATTATAATAATTATAATAATTTGTATATTTATCTTTAAATTCAGAAAATTTGTATTTCCTACATGAATGTCAAAATTCAATAAAAATTCTGACATCTAACTTCATTGTTATCTATCTATCTTGAAATGCTAATATATGATGTGAGTATAGAATCTTCTAATGCCGTATCTACCTTTGAATCGTTGAGATTTTATTGAGTATAGTGTGCGGCATCAAAAATATCAGTTTATAAATTCGTCGAGCTTGATGTAAGTATACGTGATTGAAGTACTTTGCTTTTTTCCCCTCTATTATTATCTACGGCTTAGAGACCGTAAACAGTCCTTATCACGTCTCAACTGAGATCTTACGAACCATTTTTAATGGGTGGTGCACATTATTAGGTGGTCAGTACAATGAATGTTTTTACACACAATAGCTTTGTATATCAACCGGTGCATGTTAATTTTTGATCAACGGCGAGAATCGAACTCGAAACCGCGGCGTGATGAGAAACTCTCTTAACTATTAAGCTACAACCGCGTTTCTCCTATGGTGACTATAATTATTTTGTTGTGGATGCCCTAATTCTGAAGAACCATTCAAGGAGTTTATTTATACTTCACTGATATTGTTTAGAAATGAATGCTAATATCTAAAATAGAAGCTAATCAATTAATTTGTTTAAATCAATTTTCTTGAATGAAAACTTAGCTAAATTGAAACTTCTGCGTTATGTATATGTTCCATGGAATATTATTCGTATCATCACAGCATAACATGAATTAAAAGTAAAGTTATATAATTATAAACGTAGATTAAAATGAATATGAATTTAAATTGCTTACACTTTTTCTTATTAGAATTATTTGTTTACAATACTTTATTTAGCTGTCAAAATATTATATAACTTACAAACAAATTGTTATAATATCATGTTCCACAAATGAAATCAATTATCCTAATAATTAATAGATGCCTCTCAAATGATCGAATTTTAATTATTAATTTTAAGTATTAAGAATGTTTATGAATTGTAAATTGTATATAAAATCGTTTGTATTAGTCATTGTCGCAAACGAAATAAAACGCGGGATTTTCTACAACAAAAGGTATTATTGGTCATTACAAACCAGATACTCGTTGAGTGAACATCAACGGCTCCTTGAATTAAAAAAGGCTGAATTTAAAAAGGCTGACTTAAAAAAAGTGTTTTTATATGGAAAAATGGGACTTTTTTTAATTCAATTTGTTAGTAAATTTTGTGAATTAAAAAAGATATTTTACAAAAACAAATTTAATTTAAAAATGACATAAAAAAGGCATATTTTATGTCATTTTAGAAACACTAATCTTAATTCATTTTCAAAATGGCATAAAAAATGCATTTTTTTTGTCATTTTATAAATAGATATTTTAAATCATTTCCAAAATGAATTTAAAAATGCATATTTTAATTCACAATAAACTGCAAATTTCTGGAACACCAATCTTATTTTAAAATTTTATGATTTTCTTAAATTATAAGAGGTTGAAAATAAAAACATATGTTTTCATTAATGAAAATTTGCAAAAGACAATTGCAAATTTTTAGAAAATTAAAGCCATTCGAAATTTTCAAGTAATGCTTTCATTAATGAATTTTAATTCATTTTCAATATGAAAAAGGAACATTTTGGTTCAGTTATAAATACATATCTTAATTCATATTCAAAATGAATTAAGAAATGTCTATTTTATGTCAGTTTTAAACACAATTCTTAATTCAATTTCAAAATGACTTATGATATGCATTTATAAAGTCAGCCTTTTTTTATTTCATTTTCATACAGATTTTATGTCATTTTTAAAATGAAATAAAAACACTCATTTTAAGTCCAAAAAAACACTTTTTTTAAGTCAGCCGTTTTTAATTCGGGTCCCCAACATCAACTGTTATATTTGTAAAACAAAATACAAACAAATTGTTAAAGATTAACGAGTTTTATTTAATCAACAATTGTTTGAGAACCAGTGACTAAACGACGTTTCTTGGGACGAACGCAACAGCAATCATTTCAACCACATTGAAGTTAAAGCATCCGTGGAACTATTGAGGATTCGTCAGTTGCCTCAACAGATATTCATATTCACTGCACACCTTAAATAAGATGTTGGAAAAGAAAACTCTTTGAAATAAAATTAGTTTATTATTTATTGTGATAAAGAATCAGCAATACAGTAACAACAGATAATTAAGAAAACTAATTTGATTTTGGTTTAAAATAAAGTTTTCGACACAGGGCACTATTAAAATTGGGTATCTGTTTCTTATCGTTCTTCCTAGTTTCTTTCGATGATGACACTCGCTTCGACACCGTAAAATGTGTGTACAAAATCAAATTATTTATATCAGATGTCGCCAATTTATTACCGTCATAGAATTGTTTAATTGTTTTACACAAATCTTGTATGTACCACGAGCCCTGAGCATTCCGAAACGAAATATGATCATGATGAGAACTAAAACTGATCCATATATCAGCATGAATGGGATGTGAATGTGGTTGTCGATCATTTGTACTGTCGGTTCTGTCACTATCAATGTTAGATACCCTAGATTTTTGTTGTGGACCCAGCAGTACGCCTGGATCTGTACTACCGCCACGGCACGCATTTACAAAGAATAGTTTGGGTTTTCCTGCCAATTCTTTACATTTGCTTGCTGTATACTGATTAACTAGTTTATATAGATCGTAGTCTGAATCGTGTGCATATATTCTATTGCCAATCGAACCGTGTGACAGTATAAAAACAGCAATACAATCACAATTCTTTAAAACATCCGATTTTGAGGCCCTGATGTGATCTGTATAGTTAAATATTTCCTCTTTTGACAAATTATTTTCAACTATAATATTGTCTCGTTCGAATCCGAGAAGAGGTAAATTTTCTAGAAGGGCATCGACATCCTTGTTGGTACCCACACGTGGCTCTAACGATGGTTCGTTGAATTTGTAATGATTGAATATTATGGCGATGCCACGATACTTGTGATCCATGTTGTATTCGAATGAATTCATATCTTGTGTCGTAGGGCAGACAAATTTATTTTTAATAAAATCATTGCCAACAGGTTTTGCAGATGTTTTAGATGGAAACAATGGTCGGGCATCTAGCATATCATGATGTTTTGTTTTTTTTGGCTGAAAGGAATAATAATATATAAGTTGGAGTATATATCTGATGAACAGAATAACTTAAGTTATATAGTTCTAATATATGATTCCATTACAAAATGGCTGATTTCTAATAATCGTTATCTGTCTTATCAAAATGGACAATCAAACAAACAATCAAAATGAACAACTATTTTAGTCCTTATTTAAGTTTATTATGCTTTAATATATAGTTTATTTAATAATCAACGAACCAAACCACCAACAGCATCGTTGAATCTATTCGACTTGGCGCGTTTACGCTTAGGCATTTTAAATACACTTTATAGAGGTTCGTTTCAATTTAACCAACCGTCCGATACTAACACCACAAACCAATTGATTATAAAATTATATAAAGAATAAACCAAATGTTAGATAAGATATGAAATACAATGACATTGATTAAATTTAGGCAACTATAAAATTCTATAATTGAAGTATGAAATTGGATGGACTGCACTGGATTCCATATAATTTGCGAGCGATATGCTTCACTTTTAAGTTTGATTTTTTATCAGTGGTTTAACATATTTAAAATATTTTTGTAAATAATAAAATATTTTTGAATGTATGTAGTTTATTTGCTTACGGATTTGCTTACATAATATATTGAGTAAATATGCAAAC
The DNA here is from genome assembly GCA_963932295.1 of Tipula lateralis. Classification (NCBI taxonomy): domain Eukaryota; kingdom Metazoa; phylum Arthropoda; class Insecta; order Diptera; family Tipulidae; genus Tipula; species Tipula lateralis. The sequence continues at coordinate 87,229 of CAWVQQ010000001.1, forward strand.
GGTATGAGATATATATAAAAAACAACATGAGTCACAAACTATGTATTAAATCCAACGTCAGTAGATTGATAAATTGGAGCACTTTCGGCTCCTTCGTATAGTTCTCGTTTAAGACCATATATCTTACACCGATTTACATAACATAAGCACTTCAACCACGGACGCATAAAGTGTTCATTCACGAGCGATTCCACACTTCAGCTGTATGTTTATAACCCACTACTGAATTTCTGAAAGCGTCAATGATCCATGGTTTTTTTCCTGTACAGTAGTTGTGTTGAAATGGTACCGAGATCCAGTCCAACCGAGATTGCACTGTGCTTACGAATCTTATTGAAAGCAGCACAAAAATAACTCGACTTAAACACATGTACCATAAGAAGCTTCTCAACGACCAATTAGTTTTTTCAAGATCATAATCACACGTCAGCTAATACCTGAAAGAGTTGACTTTCGATACTACGTGATCGTAGTGGCCCGAGTGAAGTGCAAGACGCAGAATGCCAGTGAATTTGACGCTGATAAATGTTCTTGAAAACTAAGCCAAGGTTTGAAATGAAATCATAAATATCGGGTGATTTTTTTGTGGTTAGGATTTTCATGCATTAGTATTTGACAGATCACGCGGGATTTCAGACAAGGTGTCAAAGAGAAAGATGCTCAGTATGCTTTGACATTTCATAATGAATAGACTTACTAACGAGCAACGCTTGCAAATAATTGAATTATATTACAAAAATCAGTGTTCGGTTCGAAAAGTGTTTCGCGATTTACGTCCGATTTATGGTCTACATAATCGACCAAGTGAGCAAACAATTAATGCGATTGTGACCAAGTTTCGCACTCAGTTTACTTTATTGGACATTAAACCAACCACACGAATGCGTACAGTGCGTACAGAAGAGAATATTGCGTCTGTTTCTGAGAGTGTTGCTGAAGACCGTGAAATGTCGATTCGTCGCCGTTCGCAGCAATTGGGTTTGTGTTATTCGACGACATGGAAGATTTTACGCAAAGATCTTGGTGTAAAACCGTATAAAATACAGCTCCTGCAAGAACTGAAGCCGAACGATCTGCCACAACGTCGAATTTTCAGTGAATGGGCCCTAGAAAAGTTGGCAGAAAATCCGCTTTTTTATCGACAAATTTTGTTCAGCGATGAGGCCCATTTCTGGTTGAATGGCTACGTAAATAAGCAAAATTGCCGCATTTGGAGTGAAGAGCAACCAGAAGCCGTTCAAGAACTGCCCATGCATCCCGAAAAATGCACTGTTTGGTGTGGTTTGTACGCTGGTGGAATCATTGGACCGTATTTTTTCAAAGATGCTGTTGGACGCAACGTTACGGTGAATGGCGATCGCTATCGTTCGATGCTAACAAACTTTTTGTTGCCAAAAATGGAAAAACTGAACTTAGTTGACATGTGGTTTCAACAAGATGGCGCTACATGCCACACAGCTCGCGATTCTATGGCCATTTTGAGGGAAAACTTCGGATTCATCTCAAGAAATGGCCCGGTAAGTTGGCCACCAAGATCATGCGATTTGACGCCTTTAGACTATTTTTTGTGGGGCTACGTCAAGTCTAAAGTCTACAGAAATAAGCCAGCAACTATTCCAGTTTTGGAAGACAACATTTCCGAAGAAATTCGGGCTATTCCGGCCGAAATGCTCGAAAAAGTTGCCCAAAATTGGACTTTCCGAATGGACCACCTAAGACGCAGCCGCGGTCAACATTTAAATGAAATTATCTTCAAAAAGTAAATGTCATGGACCAATCTAACGTTTCAAATAAAGAACCGATGAGATTTTGCAAATTTTATGCGTTTTTTTTTAAAAAAAAGTTCTCAAGCTCTTAAAAAATCACCCGTTAGTGTACAAGATCCTACACTATTTATGATTTCATTATCAATTGTATAGGTATCATCTTCGATATTGCCAATGTTGTGCAGCATGTTTTGTGCAATTGACGCAAAATGAGTTAACTCTACTTTTGCCGAAGTCGGTAGGATATCAAAGTGTTTAAGCTCGTTGGTGTTAATATTTATTGCTTGCATTCGAATCTGGTCTGTCAGAAGTTTTTCTGACATTATACGATCAGGCTTCGTTAAATTCTTGAGTAATGAGTCAGACTTCAATGATTTTTCCGACTTGGTATAGTAAATAATAATTATTTTGCAAACAGAAGTCCGTTGCTTACCATTGCTAGCAGCGTCGCAGATTTTACTAGAACAATTAAAGTGTTTTTTTTGTTACACCTAGCTTTGATTGGGTGCAGGGTGACTGTATTAAAGTCCTAGCTCCTTCTAACTGTCAGAGCTCTTACACCAAACGCGCAATATTTCAAGTAAAGGTTGATAACTGCCTTAAACTTGTGCATTTTATAATCCAACGGAAACTAAAAACGGGATAACGAATTCCATTAACCATTCCTCGTGTTACCCGTCCTTTAATTCTGCAGAACATTTACCATTTATTAATCTATAGAACACGCAGAGTTCTGCAACATCTCTGCGGTGCTTTAGGCTGTCTAGATCTTTCGTAAGTCTGGATTTTCGTTTTATTCGGATGGCACGTCGCTGAACTCTATCCATCAACTGGAGTGCAATGCCATATGCTCCTCCCCAAAAAGCCTGACAGCAATATTCATATACACGGTATAATTTTATATATCTGGTGAACCTGATGCGATTTAAATAAAACCCTCTGGATCTATTGAGGAACCCGAGTTTACGTGAAGTTAATTTGGTCAATGCGATAATTTGTAATTACATTAGTGATCGGCATTTTGGACGCAACAGTGTTTGGTTTTACATTTGTTGAAAATTCTATATTGTGACGATACAACAGAGCCGCTTCCAACTATAGTTGGAACTATAGATCACGATCGCAAATAATCTCACTCTTCCGATACGAAATAAAACCATCAATCTGCTTTATCAACATTTTACTTTATCATCATTTTACAAAAACTCACTGTCGAATATACTACGGGTATATCGTAAGTGTCGCGTAAAACCCCCGGAAAGAGCATTCCAGCAAACTGGCATTGATTTGGCTGGCCCAATTGATCTGAAGGAGCATTGTTCCAGAACCAGTAGACTAGGACCATAAAGTCAAAAGTCATATTCGTATGTATGGCAACGAAGGCAACAACTTTAGATCTGGTCACCAATTTGAGCACCGACAACTTCTTCACTGCGTTGAAACGATTTTGTGCAGTTCGTGGAGTACCGACCGATATATATATATATATATATATATATATATATATATATATATATATATATATATATATATATATATATATATATACACATATATATATATTGCAACAACGGCACAAACCTATTCGGAGCCAGACGACAACTGGCAGAATTTTATTCAACCCATCTAAACGAAGCAATAGCAATGCAAACAATCGATTGGAGCTCGGACCAGAAGATACAATGGCAACCGAATCCATCAGTTAAACCCGGACGAACTAGTCCTATTACGTGATCAGCAATTACCCCCAGCAAGATGACCATTAGCCCGTATCTCCGAAGTCCATCCGGGAAGAGATAATCTGGTCAGAGTCGTCACAGTAAAACTCCCGAATGAAAGGTTCCTGAAAAGACCCATCACAAAATTATGTATACTTCCAAATATTGACTCTACCGAGTCAACCCCGGTGGTATGTTCAGGAAATACTACACTGTATAAATAATCACCCTATATTGCAACATCTTAAAATAAACCAATTCGCTTTGCATTTTGGTTGCGAATCGAAAATTTTTTCATGTCATTCATTTTTGTATTTGTTCATCTAAATCTAAATAAAAATCCAAATTATAAGGATTATAATTTTTATTATATTTTTTATTATACCGCCATTTTGTACAGGAGTGATTGGAGTAAATCATTCAAAACAAAAGTTTTCACTAAAAAACAAAAAGTTTCGACAACTCCTCCAATAATTATAAATAGCATCGCAATAGGTTTTACTGACAAAAAGAAAGATTAGTCTATAGTCCTGAATAATAAGTCTCACAGGCCCAGTTAATTTCACTTAATTGACATTTTTTAGAAACGAGTACTCACATAGCGTTATCTTAAATGGCGTGTATAAACACTGTCGAAGGTTATTGTAGCCCCTCAACTGTAAGGTCTGTATTGTGACGAATCACAGATGTCTCCAGTAATAATTAAAAGGAGAAATTATAGCAGTAGGGATTACCCTGTAACCAAATGTTTACACATACGAACAAAATAAAAATAAATAATGAAATAGGCGGAGCGAAGCAAATACGACGAAAAGAACATTCGCGAAGTGTAGAGATGCAAAATAATGGAATGTTCCACAAGGATTTACGTCGTATAAATAGGTGTAGACATTTGAGTTACAAAACAGTTCAATTTGAAATTTTAAAGTGTTAATATCGGCAAGTGAAAAAAATGAAGTGTTAAAATAATTGTAGTGATAATTATTGTGTAAAATAAGCTTTTGTTTTGTTTGTTTTTATCTCTACAATCTGTTTCGCGACTCGAGGCACTCCCAACTCTTTCGCGGTTTGCTTATTTACGTCCTACCTTACGGTATTACAGCCAAATCGAGGACGTACGGCTATAGGTCCGATTTACGTAGAACCATCTGCACATTGCATAGCTCCATGCCAGGCCTATAGTACTGACATGAATTCTGCACTCTAACAGGGGGTCGTAGATGTGTTCATTCTCACCACCGATCGTAATCGTGTGGTGAACAAACCCTTTGTCATCCTGCCCCTATCGGGATTTGAACCCGGTCCCTCCCGCTCCAACTGCCACAGCTGCACCATTTAGTCGGTGTGTAAAATAAGTGTTATAATAAATATTTGTGAATTATTTGTGTGATTTTTGTGGGAAATAAATTTAGTTGAAATTTAAAGTTTGCGAGTTTATATTCACAATCCAGTGATCGAACTTAAGAAATTATTTGAATAACCACTCGGCGAAATCGTAACAGTATTTTAAAAATATTTAAATTCCTTTTAGCACGATTACGATAAACTAGATGGTGTACCATTTTAACCATCTAGGGATAAAATATTATTGCCATCTCCTAAAACAGTAGCCATAACACCGAAATTGATAGAACTCGAATACAATATGAGCAATGAATATCGTGACGAAGATTTCATCGAACTCATTGTGATTGAATGATGGTGATACAAATTCTAAATGGCGACTATCAAGGTCAAATCAAAATGAGCGGCGATACAAATTCAACTGAACTGTGCCGACTGTGAATATCGAATAGAGTGCTCTAGCAATGAATATTTAAAGAAGTAGTAATGTAGTCCTCTATCAGTGAATAGTGGCATTAACGTATTAGTAGTAGTACTGTTACGATTTAGTCGAGTATATATTTTAATAATTTATCCGGTTCGATCACTGGATTGTAAATATAAAACACGCAAACTATAAATCTCAATTAAATTCATTTCACAGAAAAATTACACAAATAATTCACAAATTATTTTTATCACACATATTTTCCACAATAATTATCACTACAGTAATTAAAACACTTCACTTTTACTTATTATCACTTCCGATATTAACACTTTAAAATTACAAACTGAACGGGTCTGATCAACACTCTGTACAGTTTCAGCTTATCCGTATTTGCAAGATATTTTGATTTCAGCAGTGGACAGTATACAAAGCCCGATTGCCAGCGGCAAGGCGGACCTTGATATCCTCGCCCACACTATTATCGTGAGTGATGAGAGATCCAAGATACTTGAATCTCATTACTCCTTCATACGTATGGGGTTACCACTACTGAAATCATTTGCGTCTTGGTCTAGAAAACCCGAGATTAGATATTTGGTTTTTGACTCGTTGATTTTGAGACCAACGGAAGCTGAACACTGTTCCAAGTGGATCAAGTATCTCTTTCACTCCGTTGCCATTTAATCCAATCACACAGATATCATCTGCATAAGCAAGAAGTTGATTGGATTGTCGGAATAAGATGTTGTCCTGAGGTGTTTCACTTTTTACGAAGGATGTATTCCAACATCAGTAAAACACCGAAATTGCAACTGCATAGGATTGGATGCACCACAATGAACAAATCCGATAGTATTAGCTTCGCGAGAACGAACACAAAATATTTCCTAAAATCAAAATAGTAAAAACTTTATATGAGTTTATGGACGTGTGAAGTTTTTGCTAAATTTGTCTTAATTTTATTTTTGTTGTTTTAGGATAAATTTAGTATAAACTTCACATACATGATCATACTTCATAGAATTGACGTGAAAGATAGTCCGGTCCAAGAATTATTCCCTCCAAGAATTATGCCCTCCAACAAAAGTTAAGAGATCAGTGCATACTTTATAGAACTGACGTGATAGATAGTCCGGTCCAAGAATTATGCCCTCCAACAAAAGGTAAGAGATGAAATCATACTTCATATAACTGACATAGGTAGCTCGGCCAAAGAATTATGCACTCCAACAATAAGTACGAAGTGAGTTCATACATCATGGAAGTGTGGTACTCATAATCCATCATAGTATACTCATAATCCTAATTTTAGGATAACAAATGAACCAAAACGGAAAATACAAATAAATTTTAAAATATTTCGTTTGTTGTTATAGGAATCTATAGGAGGAACACCCTGGAAAAACAAATTTAAACTATATAACATTTATAGACTTCCGTCTTTATACAATATACATATTATATAAATAATATGCTAATTTAGGCAATAATGATAAGCGTGAACTTAACCCGGAAATGATCATCATAATAATTTCCATATTTAATAAAAAAAAATTATTTTTCATATACGTATCCTTCTTAATTATTATTACTGTTCTTCACATATATAACACTAACACGGTATCTTTCGCTATAAAGCATATATACATAATAAGTATGTTAATTAGAATTTGTTGTATTATGTTTAATATTTATTGTGTGTATGTTCAACAGTACAAACGTAGAAAACACAGTGGCAAAAAAAAAACTTTAGCTGAAAAGTTAATGAAAAACTCATAAAATTACTTTGTTGCTAGTACATATAAGTAATATAATATGTGTGTATGTATGTATGGATGTGAATCCACATACGCCTTAGGAACTTATGAATATTATAAAATATACATGTACGAAATACACATAAGTACGTAATTGTTTGAATTACATTTTATAAGATGTCTGAAACACACTATTAATGTTTGAAATATATTCGTCTTTCGTACAAAATTACTAGGTTGGTGCTGAAAAGACGACTAACGTAGCCGAAGAGTATTATTTATAATTATTATTTATGGCACAAGAAAGTTCAAAAAAGAATATGTAAATATATGTAGGGTTAAACAGTGGGGCAGTATTATAGGGTGATACTAACAATTAGAAAAATTATGCTCAAACCAACCAAATAATGCAGCGGTTAAAGCTGCCTCAGTTGGAGCAGTTTGTTTCCGAATATGAGGCAAATACGAGCCATGGGCACATGTGTTTTATTCAAATAAGGCCTATAGTCATATGTCCTGTATTTAACTTCATAGCTAGGTGTGACACTAAACGTTGGGAGTGGTTCTGCAGCAAAATTTACTGTAAAAAGATAAAACAAAAAAAATTGTGCACATCTGGCATCTTCTGTCTGTTTTTAATTTTGCAATCTGTTTTAGAGCTCAATGCTCCCCCAACTCTTTGGAGGTTTGCTTAGTTATGCCCTACTTTACGCCATTACAAAGCCAAATCGAGGACGTACGGCGAAAGGCCCGATTTAGATAGAACCAACTGCACATTGCATAGCTCATTCAACCTATAGTACTGACATGGAAAATGAGTTGGCTCATAGATTCTGCCCATGAGCAGGGTGTCATAGATGTGTTCATTCACACTACCGATCGTAATCAGATGGTGATAAATCCTTTTTGCACACTGCTCATGTCGGGATTCGAACCAGATTTCCAATTTTTCAGATTTAGAGTTGTCACATAAGTTTCAGATTATATACCGACTCAGCTCTAATTTACAAGCATATCTTTTTACGAAGCTCTAAATTTAACTAATAACCTCAACAACCACATGTCACGTGTATCTAAGAACTTATTTTGTTCCACAATCAAGACAAGAAGTAAAGTAATTTTTATTCCAAAAATTTGCAAGTCGAACTACACCGACCCTAAATCGTCTCGGCATATATGCTTGTTATCAACTCTTCTGAAATCTTAAGAAAATATTGTTGATAAGTTTATTAGAGACATAAATTTAGTTACCGCTCCGTTCAATAACAGGCAACATGCTTACAGAGTTGGAAAATCCTGTGATACTGCCTTATATGAACTCGTTACTATAGGATTGAGAGATCTATGGACAACAACGAGTTTCTAGTGGCCACATTTCAGGATATTACAGGAGCCTTTGATAATACTACTTTCGTCTCGATTACAAATGCATGTACTAAATATAGTATCGAAACTAACATCATCAGGTGGACTAGATGCACGCTTAAATCTCGTATTGTGATATGTGAGGTTGAAAATACCTTTATTTCGGCCAAGGCTTCCAGAGGATGCTCACAGGGAAATGTACTTTTGACCCCTGTTGTAGCTTCTGGTTATTGACGAACTTCTTGTTGTTCTTTACGAAATTTATGCTGACGATCTGGTTCTGAGAGTTTCAGATAAGCGCCTGAAAGTCTTATCATACCAACCCACTCTTCTTACTATAGAAGAGTGTTGTCATGATAAGGGTTTACATATGAACCCATCTTAAACCAATTTGGAATACTGCAGCTTTTTCTGTACTATCAATTTCCGAATGTAAAGGTAAAAGCTCAGCTTACGTCAAACACCTTGGTGTTTTCTTGAATAATAATTTTTACAGTGCTATTTTTTTAGAAAATGCCCTAGAGCTATATTTTATCTACAAATCACTGATTGAATCTATTGAATCTACAAATCTATTGTAATAAATTTCTGAATTTCCTTGGTTGTGACAACAAGGTAACGGTCATGTGCGTTCCTGTCCATTGTAATATTGACGCCAACGAAATTGCAGACAGTTTAATTAAAACTGTTTCTTGCCAATATTTTCTATGTCCTTAACCTGCTGCTCCTCTACTTCTGCACTTAGTGAAAAAACAATTAAAACTGTTGCCCTTTCGAATCTTAAGATGACATGTGCAGTTACCCTTACTTCTCATAAGGCAAAATACTTTATCAAAGGGTTTAACCCGAACCTAACCAATTACGTTCTTTCATTGAAAAACGAACACTTGAGAAAATTAGTTTCTATACTTACTAGCCATTGCCGTTTCAAAAGTCACATTCATCGCATGGGACTTGCCAGTGATCAGCAGTTGTCACTATGACTTTGGAATTTCTAGATCTTGTTTAGATCAAATGGTCTTCAGAGAACTAATTTTTAGCCTTATAGCTGTACTTGTGTCCATTTGGCTAAGATGTCGTATCAAAGAGAAACAAATGAACGAGAATCTACGCTGATTGGGTGAATAAAGCTACTAATATACGTCTGTCGGTCGAATTTGGCATTTTTATCCGGAGGGTGGAGACACCTTTAAATGAGAGCTACTATTCTCGACGAGGAGGTCTCTGTCGGCCAATTCCCCCTTGTAACTACTTCAATATTACGTTTCTATAATCTGAGCTCATAATACGATTTTACAATTAAATTACAAAATGTTCATGTTAAGGCAAATGTGTTCAATACCCATAGTCTTTCAAGTTAAGGTAAACGTCATTTCTACACAATATTTTTCCAGTTTAGTAATTGGTCTGCCACTTATAAAAGTTATAATTATTTTCAATTATCCAGATAACATATATTTTTTTATCGTTTTAAAAGCATTTCTGTCATACATAGAAAAATATGTTTCAGATAAAAATGCAACATTAAAAATCCATTAAATTACCACAACTATCTTCGTCTCAGGTGTCATCATTATTCACAATGCATTTCATATTTTTATCAGCATCCATTTAACGTTAGGTTTTTGTTATGTGGTAAAAATCTATTCATGCAAACTATTATATTATACTCGTATATTTGGAAGGAAACCATGGTACATATAATACTGCACGTGTATATGAATTGCCCTAATAACGTTATAGAACGTAAATTCTTAGTCAATCAATCACTATACTATATATAACTAAAAAAATTGTTATATCAATAAAAATCAAATTTCATAATTAACAAAATTATGTAGTGACAGCATAATCCCGCCCTCGATTAGAGTAAATATATGTATAGACTCATTATACTCTTATAATAATGCTAATACGAACAAGGATCCATCAATCATTGAACCTGTCAATTTTATTTAGATCCTAATTAACATTTTATAACACTTTTGCTGTATACATTCAGACATACATAATCATAGTGGATTATTCATTATTAACTTTAACAATTTTTAAGTTTATAAGTTCCATCCCATAAAACAATTTTTACTTTGTGGTGTGTGTTAATTGACAGGGTTTTTATAATTGGAAAAAATAAAATTTTCATGCTAATGACCTCGACGTAACAATGAAAGAGTTTTTTAAATATTCGGAAAATCTGAAAAATATCTAACGACACTTTCGTCATTTTATATAAAATCCTTTGAAGCCAATAACATTTAAGGCTTGGAATACCTTCGATACCACAGTGTCCGGAAAACATGTGATCAGTTATGTTTCAGCTGCACACTATCTGTTCCAAAGAACAAGCGGCATTCCATCATTCGGGATAAATATGCCTCATTCTTTTCTACATGAACTTGGGACGTATCTCGGGGTCAAACAGACTCTGAAGATATGAGCAAAGTCTGGCATGATTTCCAGTCTTTCCTATAAGAATCCATTCTCCATCAAATTCCATTTTTTGTTGTTACGTGGTCTGGAGTTCGATTCTCGTCGTTGACCTAAATTAACATGCTCCAGACGATATAAAAAGCGATTGTGTGTAAAATATTCTTTGGGCTGACCAGCTACAATGTGCAACAATACATATTAATAGTTCATAAGTTCTCATTTGAGACGCATATAAGACTGTTTATAACCTTTAAGCCATAGATAACAAATAGTTCCATTAGATATTTTTGGAGTTCTAATAGCGACTTTTATATTTCCACAGAGAGCTCTGTAGGGATAAGCGGCAACCGTAAGGTTATCCACTTCCAACCAAAAATATCTTCATTTCAATGTTTTAGCACTTCGGATACATTTCTTGTACTTGTGAAGATTAGTTCAAATCCCAATCTTCGACGTTTTCTTTAATCTACCCAATTCCATGGTCCACCATAGTGGCTCAGTTGTTTACTTAAAGGACAGCTCTTCTCAAAGGCGCTAATTAGTGATTTTTCAAGCTTGTCAGTTGGCGTTTCAATTCCTTCCGCACTTTCTGATTTTCATTACTGAAGATAGAAGTGACTGGTTGCAATGGAGTCTATAAAACTCCTAATCAGTGTTTTTAGGTTTCCAAATTCTCCAATTAAAGGTTTATCGCTGGTTAGAGAGAAGGAGATCTAGCGATGGTTCGAGAGAGTAACATCATCTTAGACCATAAGATGATACTTTCCCATTTAGAATCCATGAAGAAAAAGTAATATCAATTACTTTATGCATAATGAAGGTAGGTCTATGCCCCATATTCAAGATGACAAGGTCAGATAAGTATTCCAGGACGAAAATACTCTAGGATTTATATTGGAGCTGCCCCAGCCTACGTGGTGTGAGGTTGTATCGCATCCGGCAATAGTTTAAATATCATGACATTTTACGTACCGTATGTTTGATAAGCTCTTGAGTAGGAGGATAAAGTTCAGAATCATTTCGGAACAAAGTGGAGATAGATCACTAGAACATCACGTCTAACATTCTGTTCATTTACTTTAATAACGACTTTTGTAAGGTTATTGCAACAGATTTGATTTAAGAGGCTGTAATTCATGTTATTATATTAACAAAAACCCAGGTTCTAAATTTTAAATAGTCTGATGTCAAATTGTCCATCGTGATTAGTATGAAATTAATGGGACACGACGCACCAAAAAAGAGAGAACAAAATATTCCAACTGAATGTGATCCTGTTTTCTTTTTGATTCTCTATTTCACCAAAAAACTTGCTAGCTCCATCTCGGACAAACAGTTTCTTAAACTTCATAAATATTTTTCCGGGGGCGTCAACATATTGTATTAAAATGGAAAATAGGTCGGTTCATGAGTAAAGCACTCCAACAGTTGGTGTTATAGAACTATTCAATGGATAATCAATAATGAAATATCTTATTCCCAATTTGAACCCGAAAGCGTTCTCTCTAACTATGACGTTGCTATTTGAGAAGCCATCGTGCAAAGCTAAATTAAGTTCCTATTAATTGATATCAAATTCATACTAACATTGATAAATGATACTTTATGAAACTGCTAAAGATTAAAGTTTAAGAATAGATTGTTTTCACTTTCTTATTCAGATATAATAGTGAAATAAAAGTAAATGAAACGGTTAAAAATTGCAAAAATATGTGTGAGAGTTCCTTTGTACTTCCTTCCCGAAAATTGGCAGACAAATTAATTTATTGATTGAGCGCCAGAAATATTAGAGGTTGTAAGACACGGCCATTTGGATATATGTAAACACAGCAAAGAAAAATCCACACGGCCTTAGTCCGGGCACGTTTTACGTCTTATCCGTTTTTATTCCGTTTAATGTTGGTCGAGCACCTCGCGTTCCATTTGATCCGTTCTCTTCGCCCTGTGTGGCATTTGTCACCAAACACACTGGTTTTATTTTTCTTTGCACCTACTTTCACTTGCTTCATTTTAATTTCTTTCATACTACACCGACCACTCGGCTTGACAATTTTTCTTTTCACTTTATTTATTTAATTATGCACAATGCTAGTCCAGCCTTCGGAATTAAACCAAAAAGCAAAAGTCTCTTTCCCGTGTCGCACTGTGCATCGGGCAAGTTATCTTTTCCGCGCTTCTTCCGCCATCTATCTTTCGGTTCAGAACGTTAACTACTAAGATTTCTTATTTTGATGTCCACTACGCCATCTTGGACATATGGTAGTCAGTTGTTCTGTCGTGTTGTATGCACTTTTGGAAAATCAGTATAATCTTTTGTGTGTTTGACCGCTTGTAATTTCCTATTTGTCCCAAGAGATGTGGTATTATGTTAAGAACCACTGAGAAAGGACTTTATAAAATTATTTAATTTTAATGTTGGTCACAATATATAAGTGGACGGCTTCCAAACTTATACTGATTATGTTACGGCTATAAAATGTAATTTACAATAAAGCGCATCAACAGAAATTTATGCTCGATGTATCCAAGATTTCAACCAATGATAAAAGTGAAAACTGCAAATCCATCATTAATTTCGGTATCGTGCTTAATAATATTACAATTCAAATTATTCGTAGAACTTAAGATTAGTAAATATTATAAATTAACTTTTATTGATTGATTTTAATCATCTTAACTACTTAATTACATTTTAGATAATGCAAATTAGTTAAAAGAGAATTTAAATATTTTTTAGATATAAGTATTATGAGTAAGTATTACACTTTGAATGTTCCAACAGTGTCATTTTTCTTTGTCAGGCCAGTGCCAAGGGAAAGGTCGGGACTGGATACATGGACTGAGGTATTTTCGACCAACCGGAAAACAGGTTACGAGCATTATATCTATCGATCAAATAGCGCAGTAGTTAAAGCTGCGGCAATTTGAGCGGGAGATACCGAGTTCGAATCCTGATAGAGGCAGGATCCAAAAAGGATTGTTCACCATCTGTTTAAGAACGCTAACCCATCTTCCATGTCAGTACTATACCCGTACGTCGGGAGAGCTTTGGGCCCCAAAACAGATTGCAATGATAAAAACAGACAGACAGATAGAATTATATTTTAATGTTCTATTTTTGGAATTGCTATACGTCAACAAGTAATAAGCAATTATTGAGACAACGTTCCATCTACAAAATAATACTGTTTGGAGTGCTTTATAAGCTTTATATTTGTTTTGATATTTTTCGATCGACATTTACATATACATTTGCTCCAGGTAAATAAAAACCCACCCCATAGTGGAGTCGCATTGAAATTGTTGGTGTAAACTAATTTAATGCAAAAGCATTTCGAAATTAAGCTTTAAAATTGCGTCATTTATCATAAAATGTTCAATCCGTAACATATTATATGTATACTCGTATAGCACAAACAGGATGCATTTTGTACATATTTATGTTCAACTCGAAGTACTGTATACATTTTTGTTTTTCTCTCGAATGATGCTGTGAAAAATAAAATTTCCATACTAATTGAATTTTAATGACTGAAAATACATTTTCTTTTGTACATAAATATATGGATGTGTTTGCGTATATAAATTTAAACGTACATCAACTTTGATATATACAAACACAAGAATATGTTCTTTAAGGCGGTTTGCTTATTGTGGCGCTTCGGTTCGAAGAAAATGTAGCTTACCCGAACGAATATAATATACACAACCAAAAACTCTAGCAGTATAGCTTAAAGCAGTCAAAATATCAAATTAAAAATAAATTAAGCTATAATAAAGTATTAAGATTAATTAGCAGAATCCTTTTCAACACGAGTTTTTAATATTCAAAATATTACAATGTTATGGGAAATCTCACTGTTCGATACGGCTTGAACTAGTGGAAAGATGACCATAAATTTGCTTGTGATAAAAGAGATTTACTGAAATTGCTTACCAGTCTTAATTTATACTGATATTAACTATTTCTAGATGTCTTTTAACTACAGTGTGACCAAACCAAGTGGAAACTGATCATGTCTAGTGTTATACAGATGAACTAATTGTTTGACTTGAAATAACTTATGCCTAGCAATAAAAAACATTCAGAAAACTGTATCCGATACTACACTTATCAATTTTAAAGCCATGTTACATCATCAGGATATTTCAGCTAACATTATATCACCACACTCCTATTACTTTATTAGTTTGTTCATTGGAAATTAAAAATTATATAACCGCATAGTATCATTATATAAGTACTAAAAATTGATCCCAATATAAATTATATAAAGTATATAAATATATATATATATATATATATATATATATATATATATATATATATATATATATATATATATATATATATATATATATATATATATATATATATATATATATATATATATATATATAAATATATATATATATATATATATATATATATATATATATATATATTTATATATATATAATATATATATATATATATATATATATATATATATATATATATATATATATTATTTTTTTATACGGCTTTTAAAGGCCACTTACCGACCGTGTCAACAATCTGACTCCATCGGCTTCAATCACGAGCCAGCTTGCCATAACCAGAAGATGCCAGATCGCTCTCTACGCCGTGGAGCCATCGTCGCCGACAGTGACCTCTTCTCCTATCGAAAGCGTACTCGCTGTCCTTTGATTTCATGCACGATATCAGGAATTTGCATTCAATTCCTGATCTCGTGATTGGATAGAACTCGGTATGTGCCATCAACGTCGCGTTTTGGGCCATATATCACACGCATGATTCTTCTCTCAAATGTTAGAAGTCATCTTTCGTACTCATCCGTCAGGGTCCAACTCTCACATTCATACATGACAACGGGTCTGATCGACACTCTGTACTATATCAGCTTATCCGCATTTGCAAGACATTTTGATTTCAGCAGTGGACGTAGAGGATATAAAGCCCGATTGCCAGCGGCAAGTCGAACTTGATATCCTCTCCCTCACTATTATCGTAAGTAATGAGAGATCCAAGATACTTGAATCTCATCACTCCTTCAAACGTGTGGTTTCCCCTACTGAAATCATTTGCGTCATGGTCTCTAAAATCAGAGATCAGATATTTTGTTTTGAAAACTGTTTCAGTGGATCAAGTATCTCTTTCACTCCGTTGTCATATTATCCAATCACACAGATATCATCTGCTGGAGTTGATTGGATTGTCGGTATAAGATGATGTCCTGAGGTGTTTCACTTTTACGAAGGATGTATTCCAACATGAGATTAAAAAGTATCAGGGACAGCGCATCTCCTTGTCAGCATTGTGATTGCGTTACTAATTTGACACAGATGTACATATTTTTTCGTTATTCCTAAATATTCAAGCGCACACGATAGTCTCTCTCGATTGACCGAGTCATAGGCTTGCTTGAAATCTAGGAACACCTGGTGTACATCGCGAGATGTTTCGTAGTACTTGGAAAGAATCATCCGCAGCGAAAAAACTTGATCAGTGACTGACCGATTTGGACGGAATCCTTGGTAGTCACCGACAATTTCCTCCGCTAGAGGAGTAATTCTTCCCAAGATAATGTATGACAGTAACTTATATGCTGTGCAAAGGAGAGCTATACCGCGATAATTCTCGCATTTCAAGCGATCACCTTTCTTGAATATTGGGCATAACGCGGCCACTTTTCATTCGTCAGGCATAACTTTATTTCGCCATACCAATCGAATAAGGTCGAAAAGACAGTTCCACAAAGTTAGCCCTCCGAATATCAAGAGCTCTGAATTAATGCAATCAACCCCTGGCGAACGATTTTTCTTTAATCTCTGCATGGCCATTGTGAATTCCTCATAGGATGGATCCTCAACGAACATCTCTGCGGTCTGAATTTGAGGGTATTCAAACACAGCTTGTGATACATGTGTAACATTAAATAGATCAGAAAAATGTTCAAGCCTTGTATCGAGTACCGCATCGACGTTAACACAGAGGTTTCCATCCTGGTCCCGAATGGCAGTTGACCGAGATCTTAAGATATGGTGCAATTCGGTGATTCCACGCAAATTGTGCTCATTGCTGATTTGTTGTACTCTTAAGACCTTAGCCTTCCACCATTCTCGCTTCTTCATTTTACAAATGCGTTTAGCTGTCCTCCTAGCAAGGACTGCTTTGTTTTTTCTTGCAATTGTAAACCGAGTCTGCGCGTCGTTGTGGGCTATATTGCGTTGCTCAACAGCAAGACGACACTCCTCATCAAACCAATCATTTTTGGGCTTAGTTTTAACTATACCGAGAACGTGCTGGGCAGCATCGACAACCGAGGTTTTCAATACTTCCCAGACACTGTTCACATCATCAGATTGGTAATTAGATCGTATTATGTGATTATTTCCATTGTAGCTTCGCAGTGACCAGATTATAATGACTGCCTACGAATTAGGTTGACGACCGATACGATCTCACGTTTTGTACAACCCGAGCCCGCCCTTTAGCAATCATTACATGTTCAATTTGGCTTCGGGATGTTTTACGTGGATGTGTCCATGTTTCCAAATAAATGTTTTTATGAGGAAAGAATGTGCTTACCACTTTGAGATCGCAAAGTACACAATTCTTTCCCCATTCTCGGTCGCAGTTTCGTGTCGGGAGTACGGACCTATATTATTACATAAGTCGGTCTGATTTTTGCCAGCTCTAGCATTAAAGTCACCAATCACCAATCTGACATCGTGCTCGGGTATAGAGCCCATCACATTATCCAAATTATTGTAAAATGAGTTTTTATCTTGGGTTGGCTTACATCAGTGGGCGCGTGTTCACAGACAATTGACAGGTTGGCTAGTCTCATGTGCAAGCGAAGCTTACACATTCGATTATCAACTGCTTGATAGTCCAGTACAGCGTTTTTTACCTGTGGCCCAATGAGAAACCCAGCTCCAAGATATCCGAGGTCATCTCCACTGTGTAGCAACGTATAGCCCTGAGACACATGGACTCCACTTTTAGGCCATCGAGTTTCTTGGAGCGCTACGAGTTCCAACCGATACACTTTCATACATGTGATAAGGCCGTCAAAAGCGCCGGGTTGTCGAAGTGACTTTACTTTCCACGTGCCGATCCTCAATCTCGTTTCCGGGTACTTAAGCGGGGGCTCATTATTTTTTGGCGGTTTTTTTTTGAGGAATGTATATCAGCCGAACTACACTTCTCAATGAGAGATGCATTAATATTCTTCGAGATACAGATGAATGGTCTGGTTCTCGTGATCGAACTCTTGTACAGAATTTTGCCTCCTAGGGTGTTTTGTTAAGAAAGCGAAACATCAAGATTTCTGAACTAAGCATAAATCTGTGTGCGAATTAACAAACAACTTTCTTAATTCTATAGAAGCGGACTTGATTGTCCGGAGGACAATGGACTCAGGTGAGTTCGAATTGGTTTAGGAGGGTCATCAACTGACAGGTGACAACCACAACAAAGATCTAGTACTTTGGCAATCTTCTCGACAAACCAATTTTAGGTTGTCTATATATATGTAATAAACTACCAACAACAGTTGTACTTTGAATTTGGATGGAATATTGAAGGCATACTAGTAGTTCAAGAATCGTCTACAAATCACGATAGCTTAAGGATGCAAACGATTTTCCATCCTTTAACGATTCTATGCCTACCTCAGATTTATACTTACACAGAATACTGACAAACTTGACGGCATTTATAAATACTGTCATGCAAAATGTGCAGCTGAGATAAAATGCAACACTTCACCGTGAATTATGGATAGTTACTCGTAGTTATCGCACCACAAAATTGATAACTAGTCTAAAGAATCGGTGTGTGATGTATGGTGTAACAAACCTTTTTTTTTTTTTTTTTTTTTACGGTTTTTACAGGCCATTATTGGCCCGTACCGTGTCAACAATCTGACTCCATCGGTTTCGATCACGAGCCAGCTCTTCAAACCGTTGTAGGCAGTTTGAAGATGCCAGATCGCTCTCTACGCCGTGGAGCCATCGTCGCCGACAGCGACCTCTTCGCCTACCGAAAGGCGGTTCTCCCTTAAAGGTTCGCTGTATCATTCGGTTCGGATCAGCACGCAGAACGTGTCCGAGCCAGCGTACTCGCTGTCCTTTAATTTCATGCACGATATCAGGAATTTGCATTAAATTCCTGATCTCGTGATTGAAAAGAACTCGGTAAGTGCCATCGACGTCGCGTTTTGGGCCATATATCACACGCATGATTCTTCTCTCGAATGTTAGAAGCCATCTTTCGTACTCATCCGTCAAGGTCCAACTCTCACATCCATACATGACAACGGGTCTGATCAACACTCTGTACAGTTTCAGCTTATCCGTATTTGCAAGATATTTTGATTTCAGCAGTGGACGTAGAGGGTACAAAGCCCGATTGCCAGCGGCAAGGCGGACCTTGATATCCTCTCCCACACTATTATCGTGAGTGATGAGAGATCCAAGATACTTGAATCTCATCACTCCTTCAAACGTGTGGTTACCACTACTGAAATCAATTGCGTCTTGGTCTCTAAAACCCGAGATTAGATATTTGGTTTTTGACTCGTAGATTTTGAGACCAACAGAAGCTGAACACTGTTCCAGTGGATCAAGTATCTCTTTCACTCCGTTGCCATTTAATCCAATCACACAGATATCATCTGCATAAGCAAGAAGTTGATTGGATTGTCGGAATAAGATGTTGTCCTGAGGTGTTTCACTTTTACGAAGGATGTATTCCAACATGAGATTAAAAAGTATCGGGGACAGCGCATCTCCTTGTCGAACACCGGAATTGATTGCAAAAGTTCTCGATAGCCTGTTCTCAACTTTGACACAGCATTGTGACTGCGTTACTGTCATTTTACACAGATGTACATATTTTTTCGGTATTCCTAAATATTCAAGCGCATACCATAATCTCTCTCGATTGATCGAGTCATAGGCTTGCTTGAAATCTAGGAATACCTGGTGTACATCGCGAGATGTTTCGTAGTACTTGGAAAGAATCATCCGCAGCGAAAAAACTTGATCAGTGACTGACCGATTTGGACGGAATCCTCCTTGGTAGTCACCGACAATTTCCTCCGCTAGAGGAGTAATTCTTCCCAAGATAATGTATGACAGTAACTTATATGCTGTGCAAAGGAGAGCTATACCGCGATAATTCTCACATTTCAAGCGATCACCCTTCTTGAAAATTGGGCATAACGCGGCCACTTTCCATTCTTCGGGCATAACTTCATTTCGCCATACCAATCGAACAAGGTCGAAAAGACAGTCCCACAAAGTTAGCCCTCCGAATATCAAGAGCTCTGAATTAATGCAATCAACCCCTGGCGAACGATTTTTCTTTAATTTCTGCATGGCCATTGTGAATTCCTCATAGGATGGATCCTCAATGAACATCTCCGCGGTCTGTATTTGAGGGTATTCAAACACAGCTTGTGATACATGTGGAACATTAAGTAAATCAGAAAAATGTTCACGCCATGTATCGAGTACCGCATCGACGTTAACACAGAGGTTTCCATCCTGGTCCCGAATGGCAGTTGACCGAGATCTTAAGGTATGGTGCAATTCGGTGATTCCTTTAAAGAAACCACGCGAATTGTGCTCATTGCTGAGTTGTTGTACTCTTAAGACCTTAGCCTTCCACCATTCTCGCTTCTTCAGTCTACAAATGCGTTTAGCTGTCCTCCTAGCGAGAACTGCTTTGTTTTTCCTTGCAATTGTAAACCGAGTCTGCGCTTCATTATAGGCTATATTTCGTTGCTCAACAGCAAGACGACACTCCTCATCAAACCAATCATTTTTGGGCTTAGTTTTCACTATACCGAGAGTGTGCTGGGCAGCATCGACAACCGAGGTTTTCAATACTTCCCAGACACTGTTCACATCATCAGATTGGTAATTGGATTGTATAATGCTATTGCTGACAAGATCTTGATATTTCCGTTGCGTTTCTTCATTTATCAGACCTTCACAGGAGAATCGCGTTGTATATTCTCCTGTCCTCCCTGACTTGTACGAAAATTTCCATCGTAGCTTTGCAGCAACCATAAAATGGTCACTGCCTACGAATTTTGTTGACGACCGATACGATCTCACATCTTGGACAACCCGAGCCCGCCCTTTTGAAATCAACACATGGTCAATTTGGCTTCGGGATGTTTTACGTGGGTGTGTCCATGTTTCTAAGTGGATGTTTTTATGAGGAAAGAATGTACTTGCTACTTTGAGATCATGAGCGATCGCAAAGTACATCATTCTTTCCCCATTCTCGGTCGCAGTTTCGTGTCGGGAGTACGGACCTATGTTGTTACATAAGTCGGTCTGATTTCTGCCAGCTCTAGCATTAAAGTCACCAATCACCAATTTGACATCGTGCTCCAATCACCAATTTGACATCGATCACCAATTTGACATCATGCTCAGATTATCTAGATTATTGTAAAATGAGTCTTTATCCTGGGATTGGCTTACATCAGTGGGCGCATGTATACAGACAATTGACAGGTTGGCTAATCTCATGTGCAAGCGAAGCTTACACATTCGATTATCGACTGCTTGAAAGTCCAAGACAGCCTTTTTTACCTGTGGCCCAATGAGAAATCCAACCCCAAGATTTCCGAGGTCATCTCCACTGTGTAGCAACGTATAGCCTTGGGACACATGGTCTCCACTTTTAGGCCATCGAGTTTCTTGGAGAGCTACGAGTTCCAGCCGATACTCTTTCATGCATGTGATAAGGCCGTCCAACGCGCCAGGTTTTCTTAATGACTGCTTGTTCCACGTGCCGATCTTCAATCTCGTGTCCGGGTACTTAAGCGGGGGTTCGTTTTTTTTGTTGTTTTGGCGGTATCCGATTTTTTTAGTTTTGTTGACATTTTTAACATTTTCACGGTTTTACGGATGCAAACAAACCTTGGCTGGTTGATAAATCACATAGATTTTAAGCCAGTGTATATCATTTATCATGTGCCAATTTCATCTAGAGAAGATTTACCTATAAAGCGAACCCACATTGAAATGAAAGATAACAAATTATTTCAGTAAAATTTTCTCTTTCACGTATAATCTTTTCTTCGTTTTATTTTTGTTTTTTCAATGGATGGAAATTTTTTCTACTGTACCTGGAATGAATGATAAGCAGCAAGATAAAATTCTTAAAATTAAAATATCTTTTTTGTTTATATTTTAATAACAATTTTTTTTTGCTCCTCACTTTGTGTGTTCTGTGGTTTTTATTTCTGTTAGGTGTACAAAGTGTTTGGAAAATTTACAGTATTTTTCTCATGTGGATAAAAACA
This sequence comes from Tipula lateralis, assembly GCA_963932295.1. NCBI lineage: Eukaryota > Metazoa > Arthropoda > Insecta > Diptera > Tipulidae > Tipula > Tipula lateralis. Next base: position 109,375 of record CAWVQQ010000001.1, read on the forward strand.
TCTCATCCATTTTCTATTTTCAGTTTGATTTGTTTATAAAGGGTGTTTTTTTAAGAGGTTACCGATTTTTTTTTTGAATTGCTCCAAATGCGACAATTTTGTTTGTTGACGTATCCATTTAACCAAAAATGCGCCTCATCACTGAAGAGAATTTTACGGTAAAAAAATGGATCTTCGTTCAATTGATTTAACGACCAATCACTGAATTCACGGCGCAAACGATGGTCGTGTGGCTTTAATTCTTGCACAAATTGAATTTTGTATGGCACCAAACCCAAATCTTTACGTAAAATTTTCCATAAAGTCGATGGACAAAGTCCAATTTGCTGAGCACGACGACGAATCGATAAATTGTCGTTTTCTTCGACACTGGCCTCAACGACAGCAATATTTTCTTCTGTACGAACTCTTCTCATTCTTGTCGGTGGCTTGGCATCCAAAAAAGTGAATGTAGACCGAAATTTGGTAATTACGTTCTTTATGGTGGTCTCTGACGGACGATTATGTGCACCATAAAATTCACGAAGTGCTCTATAAACATTTTTAATTGAACACTGATTTTGAAAATAAATTTCCACGATTTGAAAACGTTGTTCTGGAGTTAACCTATTCATAATGATTTGCCAAACAATACTGAGTAGAAATGCCACTTTGAGCTGTCAAAACAACTGTCATAAAATAAAACGACATCTATCGGAAAAACAAACCTCCTAAAAAAACACCCTTTACATAGAATCATAATTTTTATTATATCGCATCGATGTTATAAATAAAAGGTCTTCCGATTTTGTAACCTGGAACCTTATCTTGAACAGGTTTCTCTAATACTAAATGAAACAATTAAATTCTAATTAGTATATTGAAAGAGTGATCAATTAAGGAGATATTCCGTACAGTTACTTCCAAGTACTCCGAGAACGGCTAATAACCCGGAAAGCACCATTAAAACTTGTATTTTTATTTGTCTAACCGGTGTTATGGGCCACAACAATCGTCCATCGCATGAGACACCGTCCTCCACATCATAATTTCAAAAACTTAAGCAATCCTCCGTTAAATGAAGAACGCAGGAACTAGCGTCTTTTCTTTGCAAAGCAACATGATTGATAAGGCAGACAGTGGCATACATTTTCTGATGGTACAATTTAAAAAAACGAAACAGCAAAGAGCGTGTAGCGGTTCAACATTTTTGTTGAATATTTCAAACCGCTTCTTATTTATTAATGCAACTTTTTCATTAATGTCGAAGTTGATTACGTCACGTTCTATCGTATAATCGAGGTAAATATTATATTCACAGTGACAAGTGCACCATCTATATTCCTGTAGAATATTCTCGTTTCGATAGCATATTTAGTACAGTCAGTTGTTACTACTTTTGAATAGCAATATTATTATGCCGACATCTATTCAAAGTATAATGTACTTCCATTCTTTTTAACAACTTTACTTAATACGTTCGGGTTAGTATTTCTCGTGTTAGTATTTCTCGATCGTGGCGCGCGTGTCCTCCCTCTTGGTTGAGTGACGAGCAGATTAGATTCGGCCATTACCAATTTACCAATTTACTTTATTCCATTACCCTTGGTGAAGTGTAGAAGTGTAGACGTGTGGCGAATAAATAAACAAACAAATTAATTAATAAATAAAATAAATAAATATATGACATTTTAATTTAATTAAATATATTATAATTAGTGACACAATAAATAAACCTACATTATAATTAAGGAAATATAAATAATAAGTTGTAATTGAATTAAATACAAAAAAATAAATAACATATGTGTAAAGTTTTAATTCTACATATCAAGTGCTACGAGGCACTACAGTGGTGACCCCGAGGGCCCTGTTTAGGGCATAACACATCATTCTGCGAGGGATCCGAAGCCGCAGAAAATCATAAAACATCATTCTGCAAGAAATCCTAAAAAAAAAATCAAAAACACGTGCAACGTATCGCAGAACACACACACATACACATTAGAAGAATCATTACAACGCAAATTTCCGTGAGGGATCTGCAGCCGCGGAAAAATCATAACACGTGCGAGAAGAACCACGTGCAACGAAGAGAGGCAACATAACGCGCTCACATCATTCTGCGAGGGATCCGGAGCCGCGAAAACACCCTATCACGTGTGATAAATACCCCCGTGCAACGAGGGACAGTACATACAAGAACAAGCAACAACTCGGAAGAACAACATATTCAAATTTACAGCAAAGCTTCACGCTTCAAGGGCGTGATACTTGTATTTTGGTATGGGTAACATTGATTTTTTGGAATAATTGATTTACATTTTCAGTCAATTCCTATAAAACAGCATCGGATTTTCCAAGGACAATGCCTCTATTCATATACTGTCAGAAAAATCAAAGTGTAAATTCAGTGGCAAAATGTAAATCTGTTTCTTTGGCCGCCTTATTCACCCGACTTAAACATAGTGTTAAACATCGGGGAAATTTTCAGTAAAAGTCTTATTTGGTTGGACGTAGTGCAGTGTACTCTCGTTAGAAGAGAAATAAAAAATTGTGGAAAGAATTGATTCTGGACAGGCAAAAAATACTTGGCGAAGATATTTAATATTGATCCGTCAACTTTTTCAACGTTTATTAAACATATAAATTATAAAATTAGACCTGTTAAATTTGAAGACCAATTTGAAGAAGTGTGACCAAGAAATATACGTACAGTCGGTGATCAAATTATTAGAACCATTCAAATAAATAACGTTTTTGTTCTTAAATTGCATGAAAAGCGAAATAAACCTATAATATTATATAAAAAGACTGATACTGGATTTTTAACAGGTTATTTTTTTTGCCTATTTGTTTGTTTAACTTCAATTTTGGTGTTGTTTTTGTTAAATTGTGTGACTTTCATCCTTAAAGATTTTTTAACGATGGGTAAAGCTAAGGACCTCACTTCACGAAAAATAAGCGAAATTCAAACATCGGTGGTTCGAATAAGAAAAAAACATTGGAAAATAAAAATCTTTCTCCTAAGAGAATTGGGAAGTGTGGGCAAAAAAAAAATAACCACGCCACGGGACCTTCGAAAAATTAAAAATATTTGTGTAGAAGATCGGAATGCTCCACGCAAGGTTCTTACAAAAAAATTCAAGAGTCTGGAATCAACATATCGGATATGACAACTCGAAGACGCATCAGAGATTTGGGTTTTTAATGTCACCGACCTTGCAAAGAAACCATTGCTTACCACAGCAATGAGATAAAAGCGATTGCAATGGGCCAAGGATCATAGAAACTGGACTACCGAAGACTGGGAAAAGGTAAAATTATCTAATAATACTTACTTTATGGTTCAATTTATATTTCTAGTTTATTTGAGTGATGCCAATTTTTCTTACAGATTGTTTTTCGGACGAGTCATCAGTCCAAATACTCACAGACAAGTCACAGTTTGTAAGGAGACGGTGTGGGGAAAAATTTAATGAGGATTGCATTGTCAGGAGAGTGAAACCTCCTCTGAGTATCATGGTCTGGTCTGTGATCAGCAGCTTCGGCACCGGTCGCCTTTACATTGTCGAAGGGACTATGCGGCAATACCAGTACATAAAGTTTTTGGAAAGGAAAATGCTACCACAAGCAAAGGAATGGTATCCAGATGGTGAATTTATGTTCATGCATGACTCCGCACCCTGTCACAAAGATAAAAGTGTCACTAAATTTTTAAAAGAAAGACAAGTGAAGGTTTTAGACTGGCCTGGAAATTCTCCTGATCTCAATCCCATAGAAAATTTTTGGGAATTGATGAAAAGGGAGATTTTGAAGGAAATCATCACAAATAAACGGCAGTTAATAGAGCGGCTTATAGACGTATGGCATAGAAATGACATAATAAAGGAAAACTGTCTGAAATGCATACAGAGCATGCCGAAAAGGATAGCAGCAGTCATAGCAGCTAAAGGTGGTGTAACCAAATATTAAATAGAATAGCCTTAGTTTTAGTTATTATATTAAATTATTTATAAAAAAAAACCTGAAATAAAAATTGAAATATATAATTAATACAAAAAATTGATGTTTAATGGTCTCACTATTAACAATTGAAATAAAACGATATTTTTGAAAGTGGTTCTAATAATTTGATAACCGACTGTATATTCCAAAGCCCTAATTCGTGAAAATGCTTTAGAATTATCTAAATTTTTTGGTCATGATAGTTTTCAGACAAGTGTCGATTTGCTAAATCAATTTCATGAGAGATTTGGCATTTCTTCCAGGATCATTTCCGGCAAAGAAAAACGTGTATCATTGGATAAAATGATCGAGTGGCGCGCAGGATAATACAAATTGACTTATATTTTAGGGAATATGAACACCATTAGTACTTTTTTAGGGTATAAAAAGAATATAAACAATTTACAAAAAATTGTGGCAAGAAACACATTTTTAACGTGGAAAAAAATATGAGTATTTTATCAGCTTCTTCCTAATAAAACTCTCACAAGGCGGTTCTTGTAAAATGAAAGCAGCGTCTTACCACATAGTTCTGTTAAAACGCCACCGGGAATGAATTGAAGCCACTATTAATTGGAAGTCGCCGGTTGTAGCTTAATGATTAAGAGAGTTTTTCATCGCACCGCGGCCTCGATTTCAATTCCCGCCGTTGACCAAAAAATTAACATGCAACGCGTTAGTGTTTAAAAGCATTCGTTAGGCTGACCACCTACAATGAGCACCAATCGTTAAAATTGGTTCATAAGGTCTCAGTTGAGACGCGGTAAGGCCGTTTACGACCTCTAAGCCATAATTGGAAAATCAGTGAAACCAATGTCTTAAAAATATCCAATTAGTCCTCTGTGAATACCGTGCCAATAAAGAGTGGATGCACAAATAATTTTCATAGAGTGGTTTGTCGAATTTGATGAAAAATTGATACAAAATAACCGTAAAATTTTGCAGTTCATAGACAACTGTACGGCTAATTATTTAAATTGTCATTTGACAAATGTCAATGTTATAATAAATATTTTCCACGTTTCTGCACATTTTTTGGCATCTTTTGACCATTATCAAAGCAGTTAAAATTAATTTTCGTAAAAAAATTACTTCTAAATTTATTGAGTGACACGAAACTCAATATAAAAGCGGGCTACGAGCTATTAACAGCGGTTTGGTGGGAAGTTTGGAAGTCAACCATTATGAAATGTTTTCTTTAATCCCAACTTGTTAAAGTTGAATCAGAGCTAAATGACACTGATATAGAAAATTTGTATTGAGTAGCCGATCTACCTAGTATCACCTTTCAAGATTATATTTATGTCGATAATCACTTTTTAATCTCACATGAGTAGTCTAATAAAAAACTCATGCAGAGTGTTTAAGATCCGTCTAATTAAGAGAAATTATTTGCAAGCGACGACAGTGACAGCAGTTTTGAACAAACTATAAATAAATCCAAAGTGAGTTTTTCTACAGCGCTGAATTGTTTAAGTAATGTCAAATTTTATTTTAAGCATTTCAAAGTGTTTAGGCCATCAAAAATTTAATAATGAGTTATCTCAGAATTCTATCCCAGAAAATTAATAATCATATGGCAACACTAACATACTAAAAACAGTCAACCCAGCCCACATTTTGATTATTTTTTGGAATATAATTATTTGTGAAGTTAGCCCAGACAAAATAAATTCATGTGTATATTATAGTCGTACATATGTAATATAAAAATCCATATAAGTGTAAGTTATATAAATAAAGAAATTCCAGTATAAACAAAAATATATCGTCAAGACCGAAAAATTTGTTGGATAAGGGCGATTTGATTTGAGCATTGAGATATCATCAGTCAACTCTAGATAAAAACAATGGCCAAATCGAGTACGTACGGCTTTAAGTCCGATTTTCGTAGAACTATCTGCGCATTCCATAGCTCCATGCCAGCCTATAGTACTAACATGGAAGATGGGTCGGCCCATGAGATTTGCACTCCAATAGGGCATCATAGATATGTTCATTCTCACCACCGATCGTAATCAGATGGTGAAAAATCCATTGGCATCCTGCCCCTATCGGGTTTCAAACCCGGTACCTCCCCCGCTTCAACTGCCACAGCTTTAACCACTGAACCACCTGGGCGGAAAATACACGAACTTGAACGGGCTTACTTCACATTTATGTAAGAGAATGTTTATTATAATATAAGTGCTGACAATGACATGATTTTTATTTAATTGTGGTAATTTTATTGTGTAGATGGAATTACCAACCAAGTACTTTATCACCTTCAAATAGAAATAAAATGTTATGTAACAAAGATGTTTATTATTTTTTACTTGAAAGTTATACAGAAGTTTTAAATAAAGAAAAATAAGTGCATATAGTCATTTGTTTTGATCTGTGGGCTGGCGCGTTGTCTTGTTGAAAGATGAAGCTCTCAGTTTCACTAAATAGCTCCAAAACTGATGCTTTCCAACGCTTTTCCAGAATGTTCAGGTACACAATATCGGTTTACCCCTACTTCGACAAAGGCCAAGTGCCCAACACCAGCATTACTACAACAACCTCAAACCATTACACCCTCAGTTTTATTAGGCACTTGTTGAATGCAGATATCGCTGAGGAGTTCACCTGGTTTTCTACGCACAATTAGCCATCCATCTCCCGCATGCAGTTTACATTTGCTTTCGTTAGAGAACACCACATTATTCCACAACTCGCTGGTCCAGTTAGAGTGCTTTCTGCAGCGAGTGGCGTGCCCTAAGGTTTGCGTTCAGTAACCTTCTCCGAACAGTTGAACTGAAAATTTTAATACCTGTTGCTGTAGCAAGATCGGCTTGCAATTTCGGTGAAGTTTTAAATCGGTTCTGCTTGGAACGAAGAACCAGAAATTTATCTTGCACTGTTGTGGTTTTTCGTGGTCTGTTAGACACTTTAGACCGCTCTGTGTTTCCCGTGATCCTATATTTTTTTATGAGATCGGCAATTGATGATTTCTAACGTCCTATCATATCACCAATTTCACCTACCCCTACTTCGACAAAGGCCAAGTGCCCAACACCAGCATTACTACAACAACCTCAAACCATTACACCCTCAGTTTTATTAGGCACTTGTTGAATGCAGATATCGCTGAGGAGTTCACCTGGTTTTCTACGCACAATTAGCCATCCATCTCCCGCATGCAGTTTACATTTGCTTTCGTCAGAGAACACCACATTATTCCACAACTCGCTGGTCCAGTTAGAGTGCTTTCTGCAGCGAGTGGCGTGCCCTAAGGTTTGCGTTCAGTAACCTTCTCCGAACAGTTGAACTGAAAATTTTAATACCTGTTGCTGTAGCAAGATCGGCTTGCAATTTCGGTGAAGTTTTAAATCGGTTCTGCTTGGAACGAAGAACCAGAAATTTATCTTGCACTGTTGTGGTTTTTCGTGGTCTGTTAGACACTTTAGACCGCTCTGTGTTTCCCGTGATCCTATATTTTTTTATGAGATCGGCAATTGATGATTTCTAACGTCTTATCATATCACCAATTTCACCTACGGGCAGATCCATAACGCGATAACAACACTTTTTTCTTGGTCGTTTAGTTTTGACATTTTAAGTACTTTTTTCGTTTTTTTATACTAAAAGCTTTTTCTTCATAAACATAATGTTTACAACTTATACTTTCAGAGTTCGAATGAATTACCAAATGAAATCTTAAAATTGGAATTCATAAACACTAGGCAATATTTAACGTTTTTAAAGGAATTCGAACTGTCCGGATTTTTTTGCACAGTACTGTATATAATGCATATTTGCTAATTTTTCAGTTAGGTTGTTAACCTTTACGGTTGTTAACCGTTTTCGGATGATATTTCCCCATTCGTTGTAAATCAATGAGCTAGCGTTGTATAACAAGTCATCATTTACGTCATACCTTAGAAAAAGTCATACCTTAGATTTGTTGCGCAAGTCCTAAACTTTTTGATTCATTGATAATATCTAGTTTGGATTTAACCATTAAGCGGACTGTAACTAACCTAATGAGCAGCATTTGTAGGCGGTCGTCGGCATACAAATGTTATCAATTATCTGGTTTTATTACGATCATACATTTTTAGATTTTCCGGACTGCTCTCATATATTTGTGCAAGAGTTCAAGACTTCATTAGTAACAAAGTACGTACATATTTACCAGGAACTCGAATTCATAAGAATACTTGAAATATTTAGCAATTGAAATAGAGGAGCAGAATGCATCAAAAGATCAACTTTATTTGATATCTTGTATAAATACTAGACTAAAGATCATAATGTTCTCAACCAATTACTGCAAATTAGGCTTTTAATAAATACAGCGTTTCTATTACTATTAGGAAAATACTGATTTCCGCACGTACCTATCTGCAGGATAAAAGTTTTCCTTATATCGCCAATATGATTAATAAACCAATAATCAGAGCCATCTAGAATACAGAGCCATAATAATACGTCATATTTTTAATACAGTTTTTTAAAAAATTACACATTTGATTTCATTTTTTACAATTTTAAGTGCATAAAATGTAAAAGACACTTACCTTAAATCAATAACCTTAACGTAAGAATTTAATAAAACATAAATTAAAATTCAATATGTGTTTAAGATATTGAATGCAGTCAAATAGCTATAAGTGACAAGTGTATGTGATGTCTTTCTAAAACGGTATTTGATCTTATGTGACTTTGTGGATAATCTCTGCTTGGTTTTAATAACATAACTACAGTAAGAACTTCCACTGATTCCATAATTACTCATTACTTTATCTATCTTTTTATTGCAAATATGTTTCAATACTTCCCTCTGAATATTGAGTTGTTTAATGACAGTATATAGTACAGACATGGAAGATGGGTTAACTCATCAGACATGCATTTGTATCGGGGTCATTGTTGTATTCATTCACCACATTGTATCTTCCGCTTTCAACTTTTTTGTTCCTCCCTGTCACTCCGACTCGATTGGCACATTGTGACATTCCTTTGTAGACGTACACTCGCAGTCCCAGAATCTGTTTGTTCTTCTTATGAAGTCCAAGATATCTGGTATCGTCAAGGTCGTCAGTTGGCCCTCAAATAAGAATTGTAATTCAAAGTGCAGTCTGTGGGAAGAGTATGAAGAAATGAGACACAAGAAATGCCCAACAATTTCATTTTCTATGCTTCCACATGTTCCGAATTTTCATTCGGAGCATGTGATTATTCAAGGAACAATGCCAGGTGAAAATACCCAGCAAGATCCTCAAAGTGCGTCTATCATAATTTAAGAAATACTGGGATCTTTGCTGATTTATTAATCCAAAGACAATTTGGATAGGCGACAAGAGAGAAGGTTGTTCCACCTAGTGCAGATCACCAAAATTACAGTCTATATCTCTTTTTCGTAATGAAGTCAATCCTAGAGCGGGCTGAGGCCATACAAGAGTGGAAGCTGCCCTCCAACGGTCAAATATATCAGCCAATATATTTTCTTTGAAACCTATGGGTATCCAGTGATGCCTAACTTCATTCTCGTCTGACTATTCGAGTTACGGTAATTCAACTTATGTAGCCTTAACTATTTTGCTAAATGATTATTATATTTTATATCATTAAATAATTTAAAAAATTCCCGAGTTTAAAATGTGGTCATTTGGATACTGTCGTGAATAATATTTTGGAATTTTTTTTTCACTCAAACGCTAATGTAATACATATTCAATAAACCGAGGCTGAAACTTTTATGGTACTTCAATTATTGTTTTTCCATCTGATTGTATATCGATACTTTTGTTAACAATTAGTCTCCTCCGGAAATGATTGGGTATTGCAATAAATTTATACAATTTGTAATATAGTTTCCACTAAATCCAATAAGGTTAAGTATTTGATTGTATATATTTCCCATTATTTTCACTCACCGCTACTATTCAATATCCATCTTAGCCGACCACAATAGTTATTATAGAAATAGAAATATTTTTTGTAATATGGAATTTATAACATCTAAATGGGTGTACATACCATCAATAGCATACAATAAAATTCATAAAATACTTATATATGGTTTAGTTAGAACGCCTCACCACCCACAATTTACTTACGTACTCGTACATACATATTATGTAAAGAGTATGATAATTTATTTCACTTACAGCAATCTATTCAATATTTTTGATGCTTTGTATAAGGATTTAAAGACAGATGTGTTCGAACAGATCATAATATATGTACATACATTTGATGTATAAATAAACGAGTACAGGTACTTCTTGAATATAATAGATTTTAAGCTACTTGCACAAAACATTACCAACTTATCATTGCCATCCAATCTTATCGTATAATTCCCACTCGGATAATTTTTATGTGCGTCACGTATAAGTACGTCACTTAAACAATATTTTTATTATTATTTTTGGTCATTAAAAGTAAATAAGATTTTTTGAGCGATAATATATTTTCACTGCTCCAAATATTACTTCTTTAAGAACAGTATTAGACGGATATGGAATGGTCCATAAAATTAAATAAATTATGTCTTAATATAATAAGAAAAATATAAAATTTAATATTTTTGTTATCTAAAATGTTCGTTTTTTGTTACGTTGTTTGTTTAAATATAATATAAACATACATATTTAGAAATATAGCGAATCATCTATATAAAAAAGTTAAATTATCAGATGAGCAATGAAGATAACGCACAAGAAATTTGACTGCGATTTAAAAATATTTATGTTTTGTTACTTAATTGAGATATTTTATTTGGAATTTTATGACGAACAGAAAGAATCTTTTTAACTGCAGTTTTGTGTCATCTAACTGCTCATTATCCAATTTAATCTAAAAACCTTATACTTAAAGAATTCGCTCACAGAGGTCCATTGGTCAAATTAGTCTGAAAGTTGATACTACACTATAGTGTCAGAAATCATCTTGAATAAAGCCTTACAGTAGGCCAACCAATTTTCAACGCAACAATTCGTTGCAACGTGTATCCAACACAACGATCGGCTTTTGTTTCATTGCATATTAGTTATTTGTAAATGCAGTACCATTAGTTCTTGTAAGTGTGTTCTGAAGCAAACACCTAAAATAAGATCCATTGTAATATGGTATCCTTTCGTGAGCTGACGACTGTTAAAGTCGTTATGTTGTGTCAGGAAGATTTTTCTCAAGTACAAATCGCATGAAAATTAGGAGTGAACCAGTCTTTGGCTTCACGAATACTGTAACGGAGTGGTTAGCACGTGGGTGTTGTGAGGGAATCTCACTTCCGAAAATGTGCCTTCCGCTACTGAAATTTATGATTTATCACATACTGAGAGCTTCGAAGTGGCCATCTTTTGCCGGCTAAGCTTCAGGGTTTGGGGTGGATTTGAAGAAGATCAGTATATGCTGGTTAGACCACTACTAATATACTAAATTTAACATTTTTATCTAAAGAAATTTATGACTGAAATGCAAGAAACTATCTTACTTACCTAATCACGTTTGAGATCACACTTACCCCTCATCCTCAATTAAATCTTTTAGTTTCTCATACCGAAAGTATCACTAAAAGCAACGGTGACACTTTTTTACGCGAAATTGTGAACATTTGTTCGATCAGAACCAGAACTTTAAACGAAAACAGTTGCGTTGAACCAAAACATAACAAATTTATTGAAAATAAATCATAAAAAAAAATGTAAAATAAAATTAAAGAAAATCTAAATTAATTACTTTAAGAAACTGACGTCAGGCAAAATTTAAACTATGTGATTTCTAAATACTTATAACTAACTAATACCACCACCAAAATTATATAAGAAAAATATCAAAAATTAAACAAATTTATTAATTAAAAAAAACATTAATTATTGATGAATGGACGCAGCAGATGTCCCACGATGACGAAGATTTATTTTATTTACTACTGTAGTTTACGTAGCAAATGACCAGCCTTTTTTTATTTTACGGTTAAGTAAGTAGTCATGTTACAGTTGTACCATTGAATTACCACACGTGATCAAATTTTATTTTACAAGTCCATATTACTTATTATTAGTTAATTAATTATTATTTATAATGAATTTTATTCATCAATCGCTCGTACGACTTATTTATTTTGTTTGGTTATTTGTTTGTGTTTTTATTTCGATTTATTTGCATCGCAATATAGTTTTACGTTTAAGGACAACTGGTCACCTTCTTTTTATTCAACTTTACTCACACACCAATTCTTATTTATAGTATATTTTAAAACGGAAGCGACCACATGTTTTGTAAAAATTTTATTTTGTGTAACGCTCGTGCGACTTATATATGGTTGGATTTTCTTTGTATTTTTTTTTATTTACACAGTACAATAATTATATTCTGTGTTTATTCTTAAATCACTATGAGAGTTTTATAATAATTACTGTAAACTTATAACTAATATGAACATTCTTTTTTTTTTTTTTATAAAATTATAAAATAACCATACACTTAAATTACTTTTATTTTCAATATCACGACTGATAAGTTAATGTAGCGTTCTTTTTGTTTTTGTTTTTGGTTCTGTACAATTACTACACAATACTGTTTTTCACGGGTTATTTACAATAAATGCTCAATCTAATTAAGTCCATTAACTCGGATAATTGAATTTAACTATACCGAACGGAAACTTTATCATGCCACTTTCGGCAAAAATACTACAATGAAATTTTCGGCAACACGTTTTATAAAAAAAACATTATTACGCGCACGAGTCTGCTATTTTTATCAAAAATCAAAAGTCAACTCCCGCAACGACAACAATTATTTTCTTTTATACCGATCGAAAAAACTGGTCCAGACCAGCAATATTGGTAAGCACCCATACGTACGTACCTACGAAATATACTTTCCCGCGTTTTCTTTTGTTTAAAAAAAATACAATTTGGTAGCAATAATGTATCAGAAGAGTTAAACCAACACAACTTGGAACGCTCGACGTTCCTAACCGATAGTCGACGTTTCAATACTTAAACGATTTCGTGGAACCAGGAATTAGAGAAGAAAGCCCAGACAGTGTTCTTGTCCACAACCGAGCATGAAGGACGATTTTTAAAAATCAATTCGTTAAGTGTTCGGAAGCTTACTTGTGCTTCCTGCACAGCTAGATAACTTGTACTCGTAATTAGATGAAATCTAAAAGAAGTGAATCTAACTCCAAAACGTCCCGTAAAATTTCATGCCTCGCTACAAATCTAGACGTTTAGAGTTTGCTTCTACTCATGCCAATTGGGGAACTGATCAATAGGCTAATGTTCCCTTTTCAGATAAGACCAGAATCCAATTAGGACGATATTGTATTTACAGAAGAGTTGGAGAACCCTACGCCCCGTGTAACATGGCGCAAACTATAATCTTTAGTGGAGTTTCAATAATATTTTGGGGGGAAATCAACTGAGCCGTACGTGGCTGCTAGAGATTAGTTTGAGGATGAATGCAGTAGTATGTTTTTTTTCATAGAATAATGACTGTTTTGTATTAATACATGATAACGCTCCAGTCCACGTAGGTGCAACGGTACGACCATATCTCTAAGATATCACATTCGTCCACTTAAGTGGCTATCAATGCGTCCCAATCTTAATCCGATACGAATTAACCACGTATGGGATATACTAAAATACATTAGAGCCAGAAATCCTGTACTAAATTTGATAGCAGAGCTGGGGGTTATGGGCGAGAAGAGAGAAGAAATAATTTTATTTTTTTAACGGTTTTTACAGGCCATTATTGGCCCGTGTCAACAATCTGACTCAATCGGTTTCGATCACGAACTAGCTCTTCATACTGTTGCAAGCAACCAGAAGATGCCAGATCGCTCTCTACGCCGTGGAGCCATCGTCGCCAATAGCGACCTCTTCGCCTACCGAAAGGCGGCTCTCCATTCAAAGGTCACTGTATCATTCGTTTCGGATCCGCACGTAGAACGTGTCCGAGCCAGCGTACTCGCTGTCCACTTTGATTTCATACACGATATCAGGAATTTGCATTAAATTCCTGATCTCGTGGTTGAAATGAACTCGGTATGTGCCATCAACGTCGCGTTTTGGGTCATATATCACACGCATGATTCTTCTCTCAAATGCTAGAAGCCATCTTTCGTACTCATCTGTCAGGGTCCAACTTTCACATCCATACATGACAACGGGTCTGATCAACACTCTGTACAGTTTCAGCTTATCCGCATTTGCGAGATATTTTGATTTCATCAGTGGACGTAGAGGGTACAAAGCCCGATTGCCAGCGGCAAGCCTAACTTTGATATCCTCTCCCACACTATTATCGTGAGTGATGAGAGATCCAAGATACTTGAATCTCATCACGCCTTCAAACGTGTGGTTTCCACTACTGAAATCAATTGCGTCTTGGTCTCGAAAACCAGAGATCAGATATTTGGTTTTTGACTCATTGTTTTTGAAACCAACGGAAGCTGAAAACTGTTCCAAGTGGATCAAGTATCTCTTTCACTCCGTTGCCATTTAATCCAATCACACAGATATCATCTGCATATGCAAGAAGTTTATTGGATTGTCGGAATAAGATATTGTCCTGAGGTGTTTCACTTTTACGAAGGATGTATTGCAACCTGAGATTAAAAAGTATCGGGGACAGCGAATCTCTTTGTCGAGCACCAGTAGTGATTGCAAAAGTTCTCGATAGCCTGTTTTCAACTTTAACACAGCATTGTGACTGCGTTACTGTCATTTTACAGAGATGTACATATTTTCTCGGTATTCCTAAATATTCAAGCGCATACCATAGTCTCTCTCGGTTGATCGAGTCATAGGCTTGCATGAAATTTAGGAATACCTGGTGTACATCGCGAGATGTTTTGTGTACTTGGAAAGAATCATCCGTAGCGAAAAAACTTGATCGGTGACTAACCGATTTGGACAGAATCCTCCTTGGTAGTCACCAATAATTTCCTCCGCCAGAGGGGTGATTCTTCCCAAGATGATGTATGACAGTAACTTATATGCTGTGCAAAAGAGAGCTAGGCATAAATTCATTTCGCCATACCAATCGAAAGATATTGCTCAACAGCAAGACGACACTCCTCATCAAACCAATCATTTTTGGGCTTAGTTTTCACTATACCGAGAGTGTGCTGGGCAGCATCGACAACCGAGGTTTTCAATACTTCTCAGACACTGTTCACATCATCAGATTGGTAATTGGATCGTAAAATGCTATTACTGACAAGATCTTGGTATTTTCGTTGCGTTTCTTGATTTATCAGACCTTCACAGGAGAATCGCGTTCACAGGAAGTGCTCAACAGTTTCTTCTTCTTCTCCGCCACACTTAAAAAAAGTTAAGTTAAATCAAGCTTTTCGGTAATAATCACATGAAGTAATTTCCCGGAAACGTATTATGTGTCGACCCATCTCCCTCCATAGTTGGTAGTGCAGTTATGCACCAACCCACCTCCATCCATATTTGATTACCCTAACTAGTAGGCAAGCGGCTGTTTGCGCTGCACATTTTCTGATTCCAAACTTCCGTTATACCGGTGATCATGTCTATGTTTAGAAGTTTTCTTGATTCCTCAGTCTCCCCATTTCTCTGGTTCATCATGCTGCCCCAGTTATTTTAGGTTTACTGAAAGGGAAAGCTCTTTTTAAATGTGTTGATTAGTGCTTCTTTAAGCTTGTCAGCAGTCCTTTTTATTCTGTAATTTCTTTTTTTCATTGCTGAAGATAGAAGTGACTGGTTGAGATGGAGTTTCTTGAGTTTCTAAAATCTCTAATTTTAGATTTATCGTTGGTTAGAGAGAAAAAGATGTAGCGATTGCCAGAGAAAATTACGTCATCTAAGGTCATCCAGGATGAGACTGTCTCACTTAAACTCCGTGATACATCGCATCCAGGTATGATTGGGATATCATCATTACGGTTTGCGAACTCTGTAGCTTTGATTAACTCTTGAGTAGGAGAATGAAGTTCCAAATCATATGGAAAATAAGCAGAGGACCTCACGGCGAATAACCTGTATCTTTACTGGTTGAGATGAACTCTATAAAAATCCCAAAACATTTTTTTTGGTTTCAAAATTCTCTAATTTCGAATTTATCGTTGGTTAGAGAGAGTAACGTCATCTAGGACCATTCAAGATCCCAACTAGATTCCGTGAGACAAAGGTATGTTTATTCTCCACATTCAAAATAACTAGGTCAGACGCAGACAGGTATTCCAAGAGGGAAATACCTTTAGAAACCAATTACAGACTTCTAAATGAGATTTGAAGCAATAAATTTTTTTAGGGACTTAAAGGCTCCTAAAAAAATGTGTTTTCCTGTCCCTAAATTAATGTTATTTCTAACAAAAATACAGGCTATAGGTCTCGAGAAGGTATCACTAATCAAAGTGTTAGGTTCCTGGATTAAGCCTTTTAATTTTGTTCCCGTGAATCCAAGGCTCTTGAATCAAAAAGACATATTAAGATACATATTACATATTATTCACAAGAAATATTCACACATTTAGAGCTACTACCATGTTGAAGAATATGGTTAGTGTTTCTTTGTGTATATTTATTTTCTTTTGATATCAAACACAAATCAACCACCCGTTTACTATTGCTTGTGCTTTAGCAGCGTGTATTTTTTTTACGTTTAGTTTTATTTGGGTGCAGGGCGGACTTCTAGACTGTCCCAGCTCCTTGTAACTGTCAGAGCTCCTGCACCCAATGCGCGATCCTTCAAGTAAAGGTACCTGCCTTAAACTGGTGCATTTTAATTTCAACGGAAACTGAAAACCAGTCAACGAATTCCACTTCTTAGATGTTCGAAAAATAAATTCGCGCTTTGCATCTTCAATTCGAGGTTTCGGCAGCTTCACCGTAAACCTATGCGCATTAACCGTTTCTCGTGTTACCCGTCCTGGCGTAACAAATGTTGGTATTTTCTCCTTTAATTCTGCAGAAAATTTACCATTTATTAATCTATAGAACACGCAGAGTTCTGCAACATCTCTGCGGTGCTGTAGACTGTCTAGATCTTTCGTAAGTCTGGGGTTTCGTATTATTCGGATGGCACGCCGCTGAACTCTCTCCAGCAACTGGAGAGCAGTGCCATAAGCTCCACCCCAAACCTGACAGCAGTATTCTATTCACAATCTAATAAATGTTTTATATATCTGGAGAACCTGATGTGTCTATTGCGTAAAAACCGTCTGCATCTATTGAGGAACCCGAGTTTACGTGAAGCTGATTTGGCCAATGCGATAATGTGTTCATTCCATTTTAAACTGAACACCAAGCAGACAAATTGCGTCACAACCCACGAGAACGTGGCCTTTTACCACAAAAGAGTATTCGTTGTGACTTCTTTTAAGCGAGAATGTGCGTATTTGTGTTTTTTTTCTCGTTAAATTTGACCTGATTTTTAACTCCCCACTCAAATATTGTACTCAAATCGGAATTAAGCGAAGTGACTGACAACTTCCAGCCGTTTATCGTTTAACTGTGAAGGAGTAGGCTCGACCTCGAATGAAATAAAAGAGTGCATGTTACAGTGCTATCCAACAAGTCATTATTGTATAACAAAAACAAAGTTGGTGACAAAACTGATCCTTGAGGGACTCCGGCATTTGGGGAGTGTGTCGTTGGTGATCTCCCATGTAGCACAACGTTGATCTTTCGGTCTTTGAGTCTTTCGGTCTTTGAGAAAGCTTTTTATCCACTTGATGGTCATCAAATCTAAGCCGTATGCCACAAGTTTACAAATAAGATTCTCATGACAAACCCTGTCAAAAGCCCTTGATATATCCAAAGCGATTGCAAAGGCTTCTCCGTATTACTCAAGGGGGAGATTCCATTTGTTTGTAACATACGTCAAAAGATCGGTTGTGGAGCGGCTTTCGCGGAAACCATATTGTTTATCTGAAATTATTTTATTAATCTCAAGATAATTCACCAGTTGTTCGTTAATACATTTCTTAAAAAACTTTAGCCACGACTGACAATTGAAATTGGCCGGTAGTTTGAAGGGTCAGTTTTATCACAACCACGTTTAAAAGCCGGTTGCACCATTGCACTCTTCCAGGTGTTCGGGTATTTACCTTGCTTAAAAGAAAGGAGAAAAATGTTAGTTAATATTGGAGCCAAGTCACTGGCAAACTCCTTCAATATTTGAACAGGAATTCCGTCAGGTCCGGTGGCCTTATTTATGTCCATTGCTCTCAGATTCCTGAAGACAATTTCCTCCGAGATGTTGACAGGATCCATTTTGGAAACACAATACGGAATTTATGGAGGTATAATTCCATCCGGGACAACTAAGGTCGAGTTCGAAGTGAAGACGCTTGCCAGTAAGACGGCCTGCTAATATGGATCCATCACTAAAGCACCATCTGCACATTTCAATGCTGAAATAGATGTTTTAGAAATATTGGCAACGATGCGACCATCTGATAAAAGTTGCGATCGGAGATTTTCGACTCGGAAGCCTTAGCGGCTTTCTTGTTGTCAGCTCTTTTCGCTTCCTTAGCACAGATTTTTTTACAGTTGTTACGTGTGGCCTTATATACTTCAAGCGAAATTTCGTTGCGCTTATATTTCTTGTGAGCAGATTTATTTCGTCTGGCTGCTTTGGCGGCTTCTTTTGAAAAGATTTTAAAATTAGGATTGGGATTGGAATAGGATGATGGGATATATTTATTCATTCCATGTAGAACGGTTTCGGTGAAATTGGAAACGGCGTCGTCTATTTGATTGTTATAAAAACAATGGCTCTCCCACGGGAAATGTTGAAAAAATGACCGTAACCCATCATTGTCAGCCTCTCGTTATAATGCCATAGAGGCCTTGGCTGCTGTCTAAATTCTGGTGGTGTTGCGACAGATATTTTTACTGTTATCAGGTTGTGGTCAGAATTTCCAATTCCAGCCTCGACACGCGCTTCCATGGAATGTGGACTTGTTGTAAGACAGAGATCCAGAATATGACTACTTAAAGAATTTTGACATTCAAATGTGGAATCACTAACAATCTGCGTAAGGTCATGCGAAACAGCAAGCCACTCCGTCTGACGCCCAGCACAGTTTGTATTTTGGTGATTCAACATTCCTTTATGGTGGGCATTAAAGTCACCAACCATAACTAATTCACAGTAGGGATGTTGATTGCGAATGTCATCACATTTGTCTGACAAAACCTCGAAGAAATTCATGGTTTCTGAATCCGTTTGATTGGGGTACCTATATATAAACTAATTAAAAAAGGATTTTATTAGGGAGGGATATTTTAAGTACAATCGTTTGAGCGGTTTTTAGAAAATTTCGTACTTCTGATTTCGAGCGTATGGTATATCTTTAACGAATATGTTCGCTCCACGTTGCAACTCGAATGCTTGTTCGAACTGGTAGCGCTTGAAGTAGAATTCATTCTCGTAGATGTTATGAGATACTTTTGTTCCCGTTAGCACTAATATGTCGGGTCTGCGTGATTTGAGATGTTGATGTCGCAATTGTTATTAGACATAAACCAAACAAATTATGTGCAGCATCCGAGATTTATTAGATTTTATTTTTATGCTCCATCAAGAAGAGAAACTGTATTGTAAATTTATCGAAACAAAATCAATCCTATTGTATGCATGATCAATAAATAGACTACATACTCTTGTATACGGAGATATGTACATTTATAAAGAGATTCAATTCTTGTATAAATGACAAACATTCATATTAAATTGCCAATCGTCATCCAATCTATACGAGTGAATACAAATCGCCTGTATAAAAATGTTTTTTCTACTATAAATTCGAACCTTGTCCTTATATACAGGGCGGGTACAATGGTCACTCTGTGATTCATGTTGAGGAGAGGGTTCTGCTATAAATACAAAGTGTGTGTATATTCTGCTAATATATATAGCAATGCGATTTCATCTGAGAATGAACAAACAAGAAAATGGAAAAAAATTGAATAACATTATCGGGAAAAATCTGATTAGGAAATAAAATGAAATAAAAACAAAACGGAAAAATTGGCCATTTAAGGGTTTCCGTTATAGTTTCGTATATAAAACAATGCACAACGTCTATTTTGTAAGTTTGAGGGTAATTTATTAAGATTCATTGAGAATGGCGATATAAATTCGAGTTTTTTTTGTATTTTATGTGATTTCATCAATTTAGACTATAGCAAAAGATTTTGGAATAACTATTAGTCTAATCGAATATCATATAAAATTTGATTGTAAATGATTAAAATAGCTTACTAGGTAAATTAGAGGCAGTTATTATCTAATAGATCCTTGGTTCTTAATAGAAGAGCCGAAAATATCATTTGAATATATTTGGAACTCATGGTCAAGACTGATTTGTTTAATATGCCATAGATGAAAACACTGTAAGATTTAAAAAGTCTTATAATGGACCGCAAACTGTAGTTTATTCGGACTCTGGTTGATCTGAACATACTCAAAAACACAGAAAGTAGATTATAAAAAACAAGGTTTTTGATTTTCTTTGAAAATTTAACAATATGATACAAATCTTGTTTATACAGTGTGTCAGCCGAGAAGGTATACTACTTTGTTTTGCCGCCATTTTCGTAAACATTAGTCTTGACAGCTCAAATTTGGGAGTCGTGAAGTAGCCACGTGGCAAATTTTTTATGGAAAACTATTCGATAAACAAACGTGTTTTAATCGTTAAAACATTTACCAAAATCAATCATCGATTACTGTGACGATGGGAAAGTTACTTGAAATTTTTGGGAGAAACAACGTGCCAAGAAAACGCACTATTTATCGTGTAGTGAATGATTTCGAAGAAAGAGGGCCTGTAGATGATAGGACCTAGCCTAGCATGAGCCACAACGTACAGCAAGATCGGTCGAAAACATTACTGTTGCTCAAGAAAGTGTTCAATACAATCCATCAACTTCAATTCGACGCCGTGTTCAGGAGCTTGGTCTACAAAGAACAAGTTTGGCCACAATTTTGCTCAAGGATTTGCAATTGTTTCCATTTAAGATTTGGTTGATACAAGAGCGTCTTACACAAGACCATTTACGCCGCCGTATAAATGTCAATAGGATGTTACAGCTCGCCCCGGCAACCCCGATTTCATGAAAAAATCATAATGAGTGACGAGGCACATTTTCATTTGAATAGATATGTGAATAAACAGAATAGTCGGTTCTGGGCAATGGAAAACCCTCAAATTATTCATCAGTCACCTTTACATCCATTAAAAGTGACAGTCTGGTGTGCAATTTGGTCAGGAGGAATCATTGGACCTTACTTCTTTGAAAATGAAAACAGCGTAACGGTAACTGTGAATGGGGAGCGATATCGTTACATGATTGAAATCTTTTTAACACCACAACTGCATGCTTTGGGCTTAATTAGCATGTGGTATCAATAAGACGGTGCCACATCGCATACAGCCAGGATTACAATGGAATTACTGCGAGACCTCTTTCCATAACAAGTTATTTAAAAAAATGGTGATGTTGATTGGCCTCCACGGTCGCCTGATTTGACTGTACCGGACTGTAAGATGTAAATATGCGAACCACGAAAGAGAATTAATGGAGTGCATAATTAGAGTTTTCAATATCGAATATCGAGTTCTCGGGTATTTTTGACCAATTTTCAATACTCCACTACTCGGGGTTTTGGTTGAGTACTGCCGTAAGTAATACGTCTATTAAGAACAATTTGATACAGTTTTTCGATGAAAAGCGTTCTGAAATTTAGCTTAAATTCGTAAGTCAATTGAACGATAGTAAGTAATTTAGTATAACCGTTGATGAATGGACTGATATTTTGATGCGAAGATTCTTAAATGTTATGGTTTATTCTACCGCTGAATCGTTCGTCTTGCGGCATGTGCACTTAACGGACAGCTGTACCTCAGAAAAAACTAAGGAACTGGTTAGACAACGTTTAGTTGAATATGGTCTTAATCTTGACAGTGAAATCGTGCACGGAAAAAAAATTCAGGCTGAGAATCACCAAAAAACAGTATAGTAATCATTAAAAACTGCTCCAGTCGATTCAATGGTGATTAAAACTAAACTGCTTTAGTGATTTTTTTCTGTAGTGAATATTACAAAACTGGTAAATGATATTCACTAAGTATTCATATTGAATATTTATGACGCCATGTATATGAATTACATCAAATCTTTGATGATGGTCAACGCATAAAACAAATTTATAACTTCGAGCATTAAATCTTTAGTGAATACAATTGTTTTTAAAATGAAATTCATATAAATTTTAGTTAATTTCATTGAAAAATAATTTAAAATCAGTATTTATTTTGATGAAAATCTTTTTTAATGGCTAATATAATCAAATGGTGAATAACATGTCATTTATATGTATACACACATATATACATATATATATATATATATATATATATATATATATATATATATATATATATATATATATATATTTGAGATTCAATAAAATTCAGAGTTCCTTATTTCTGTTCTACGAGACTTTTTATTTGAATTTATTATATTATCTGTCAAAGATATACATTATGTGTGATAGATAGTCATGATCATACAGGTGATTCTGCATCAATTACTTTTATCACTTCACTATTTTCTTCCAGGTATTCCATATTCTTCTATCTTTATTCCATAAGTAATTAGTAATTGAAATCTGCAACATAATAGAACTTTTGAAATAACACGACATATCTTATATCATACTTACATACATATAATTATTTATTGTATCAAAATACGAATTTGAAGATATTCAGGAACATTTCTGATATGCAAGACCACTTTTTGAACCTTATTAAATTAAATACACGCAAAAACAATAAAACACGCCAGAAATAATATGAAAATCATGTCTTAAATGACAGTTTAGTTGAAAAATATTTGATAAATATTGATCAGCAAAATTTTTTGATGTTTATAATTATGAAAATCAATCAAGATTTTACTGATATGCACAAATTTTTCCTGACGTACTGTCTTTTTCAAAAAGGTATATAATGAATTTCAGAAAACGTTTTTTATGAATATCGATAGTCAATAAAAATTCATCAATTCATTTAATCAATATCACTCAAAAAGAAGTTAAAATTAGTAAAAATTTAATGAACATCACAAAAATCTAGTTACCAAACTACTATTATGATGTTAATCAAAATATTTTTTTCCGTGTGGCACCTACTCATGATGGTGCTAGTGTGATGGTTAAAATATGACAGGCTAATTGTTTTACAACCTCGCAATTCAATGAGCTTTGTATCACTCTTATATTTTTTTCATCATAGACGCTACCCCAAATCCAACGAATTGTTTACATATTCCTCAAAAACATGAATCAAACAATCAGTTAAAGTGCTATACAGTCGCTTATTTTCAGTGACTCAGCAAGATACGGCTGTTATAAGCCCTTCTGATAAAGACGTTTCATCACCCATCATCATCCATCATATAGTGAGCTTTAGCAATGCCTCAATTCCTTTACTGTGCCGACGCCAGAAGTTTCGTCTAATAAAGATAATATTTAAAAGGAGTTCAAATTTATAGAGGAGAATAGAAAACCAACAGAAGGAATGGCAATGGCGACACGCTTGTGTAAAGCTTTACTTACAATACGATCAACATCAACAGCATGCGAGCGTGTATTTTACGCTCTATACAACCTAGTGTGTACACACAACCTAGTGTGTCCCGGGACCTGAGTGATCGTCTTTACAATATGTGAAGCGAGAGGTAGGTGTCCATGTACTTAATTGAGCAACTACAGACCTTTTCTGTGTTGAACTCCCCGTTAGATAATTGTATATTACCAGTCATAAAAAGCCATGCTTCGAACCATCCCATTCGCTGTTGAAATTAATATTTTATATATGTTTAAACATATGTATTTTTAGTACTAGTGAAGTATATCAAATAAACAGAAAAAAGAACTAAAAATAAATTACTATTTCAAATGTCGCGTGTGTATATAAAGAAGATAGATTACACATGTATTCTTCGATCGAAATTTTTTGTGTCTTTTTATTCTCTTCGCTCTCAATCTAACACGATTTGATGCTATGTATTAGTTATCGGAGTGGCAAATGACGTATAAATATATAAAACAAATAAAAATGAAATTACAGTGGTGTCACGTTGTTTTGATTGTATTGCTTCAGAACAAATGTCAATTACTCAATTAGTTTGGACTTTAACTAGGTTTCACTTTAACTAGGTTTTTATTATTTTTGTTGTTAATGTCTTTTAATAACACTTTATTTATTATTTTTGAAATTTACATCTTATTTTAGAATTAATATAAAATAATGTGCATTTTTATTATATTTAAATATTAATATTATATGTAGTATATAATTTATATTTATAAATTAATTTTTACTTAACCTACATATTTTCGAATTTTGAATATTTTTAATTGAAACAAAAATTGAGTATCATATCTCAAAAATGAGATAACAATAATGTTAAATCCAAATGGACTCTTTTTCATTTTAGTAAATTTTCATTTTAGTAAATAATCAAAGGGATAAGAGAATTTATTTATATCAAAGACGTTATTATTCCAAAATCCAAAGACAAGTAAATTGTCTTTGGGGTAACAACGAATTTTCGAATTGTTAGGATATTGAAACTTTTCACTGTTTTTTGAAACAAGATCAATTTTTGTCATTCCTATCAAACATGCAACAAAACCTGATCTGTTATATTGTTTCCTTTGGTGAGTATGCCAACCGAAATGTCAATTTTATTTTATGGCATAGTTCACACGAATAATGTTTGCAACACAGTATGTTTAGCCAGGATGAGCACAGCACAATCATGGCATTATTTTTTTTTACTCTCTTCACCGGAAAAGCTTGTGTTAAGGAGACAATTGAATACATCAAATGAAATTTTATTGTGTCTCTTTGGTTTCCGTTGTTTAGTCATAAATAAATGATTGTATTTTCTTTGTTTAGACAAGACTTAGAATAGTCTTGAACAATAGTAACATTAGCTATTTACTTGTACGAATAAGTATAGTTGTCGGCTAAAATATTTAAGCGCATACCATAGTCCCTCTCGATTGATCGAGTCGTAGGCTTGCTTGAAATCTAGGAATACCTGGTTACATTAAGAGGTGTTTCGTAGTACTTGGAAAAAATCATCCGTAGCGAAAAAACTTGATCAGTGACGGGTCGATTTGGATGAAATCCTCTTTGGTAGTCACCGATAATTTCCTCCGCCAGAGGAGTAATTCTTTCCAAGATAATGTATGACAGTAACTTGTGATCTGTGCATAGGAGAGCTATACCGCGATAATTCTCGCATTTCAAGCGATCATCCTGTTTTAAAATTTAGCATAATGCGGCCACTTTTCATTCTTCAGGCATAACTTCATTTCGCCATATCAATCGAATCGAACAAGGTCGAAAAGACAGTTCTACAAAGTCAGCCCTCCGAGTATCAAGAGCTCTGAATTAATGCAATCAACTTCTGGTGAATGATTTTTATTTAATCTCTGCATGGTGAATTTCTTATTGGATAGATCAATGAACATCTCTGCGGTCTGTATTTGAGGGTATTCAAATACCGCTTGTGATACATTAAGTAAGGCAGAATAATGTTCATGTCATGTATCGAGTACCACATCGACGTTAACCAATTGGTAGTTGACCGAGATCTAAAGGTATGGTGAAATTCGGTGATTCCATTAAAGAAACCACGTGAATTGCGCTCATTGCTGATTAATTGTACTCTTAAGACCTTAGCCTTCCACCATTTGCACTTCTTCAGTCTACAAATGCGTATAGCTGTCCTCCTACCAAGAACTTCTTTGTTTCTTCTTGCAATTGTAAACCGAGTCTGCGCTGCATTTTGGGCTATATTTCGTTGCTCAACAGCAACGCGACACTCCTCATCAAACCAATCATTTTTGGCTTAGTTTTTACCATATCGAGAAAGAACAGGGCAGCATTGACATCTGAGGTTTTCAACACTTTCCAGACACTGTTCACTTCATCAGATTGGTAATGCTATATCGTAAAAGGCTATTGCCGACAAGATCTTGATATTTTCGTTGAGTTTCTTCATTTATCAGACCTTCATATAGGAGCATCGCGTTGTATTCTCCTGTCCTCCATGACTTATACGAAAATTAACAGTTAGAAAAGCTTTGCAATTACCAGATAATGATCACTGCCTTCGAATTTTGTTGATGACCGATAAGATCTCTCGTCTTGGACAAATCGAGCCCGATCTTTTGAAATCAACACATGGTCAATTTGACTTCGAGATGTTTTACGTGGATGTGTCCATGTTTCCAAATGGATGTTTTTATGAGGAAAGCTTGTACTTGCCACTTTGAGATCACGAGCGATCGCAAAGTACATCATTCTTAGCCCATTTTCGGTTGCAGTTTCATGTCACGAGTACGGGTCTATATTATTATATTTGTCGGTCTTATAACTGCCAGCTCTAGCATTAAAGTCACCAATCACTAATGCTATATCGTGCTCAGGTATAGAGCCCATTAGACTATCAAAATTACTGTAAAATAAGTCTTTATGTTGGGGTTGGCTTACATCAGTGGGCAAATGTACACAAACATTTGACAGGTTCGCTAATCTCATGTACAAGCGAAGCTTACACATTCGATTATTGACTGCCTGGAAATCCAGTACAGTTTTACCTGTGGCCTAATGAGAAATCCAACTCGATTTCCGAGGTCATCTCCATTGTGGATAGCAACGTATAGTCTTTGGACACATGGTATCCACTTTTAGTCCATCGAGTTTCTTGGAGCGCTACGAGTTCCAGCCGATACTCCTTCATACATGTGATAAGGCCGTCCAACGCGCCAGGTTTTCTTAGTGACTGCACGTTCCACGTACTGATCCTCAATCTCGTATCCAAGTTCTTAAGCGGGGGGTCATTGTTATTTAGGCGGTATCCGATTTTTTTGGGTTTGTTGACATTTTAACTGTAATTGGTCTTTACGGATGCGGGTCGTCAGCCCAGCGATCCAACCAGAGTTAGTCGCCTCCTACGACAAGCTCTGGATACTGTGGTGGTGTTCTATGGATCTCATGTTTCGTTCGAAATATTTACGAAACATGTTTGCCGCCAACCACAGGGCACATTAAATTACAGCAACAAAATATTTCTTATGAACAATCAAAATCTCCTATATAACGTTTTGGAACAATTAAAAATTTTGTTTATATAAAATCCGTTGTATAGGAGAAAGTGATAATACAGCAAAAACCAATACTAATAAGTCACAAATAGCATTGTAGATTTTTCAGAGATTTTGTAGTGTTAGTTACAACACTCTAATCAAATGATTTTGTTCATTGATAAAATTGTTTACGTATTTCAGATTTGCGTTGATTAGTTTTTACACATACTTAACAAAATTTGCGTCAATATATTTTGTCGTATATGCCAATTACTACCTTGTATCTGGCAGAATCCCTTTAATGTATTAACATTGAGAAAAATTCTAACAAAGAAGTTATTTATATAACAGGCACATGTGCTATGTCTTGACATGATAATTAATTGGAGCATAATTTGAATTATCAGTGTAATATTACACAGCAAATATAAAATAGGAACATAATTTGAACAATTTTAGTACTATAATTAATTATTCATTACACCCATAATTGGAACATACTTTTACTTCTCGGAAAATATGATTGGATCGCTTCAATCGATATTTCAAATAATTCTTAAAACTACTGTTACAGAAAATTAAAAGAAAATATTGGTAGTAGTACGCTATTAACAATGGAATCTAAAAAACAGTTTTCGGACGATGAAACGTTTACATTAATAATATTTGGGGCGAAAACAAGTTTTTGAAAATATTTAAAAATTGCAAAAAACAGTGACATATTTAATAAAATTTCAGATGAAATGAAGATGTATAATTACGAAAGATCTTCACGAGAGACAAAAAATAAGCTAAATAATTTAAAACAAGAGTACAATAAACTCAAACCTAAATCTTAATACAATCGAAATCTCATAAGTTCTTTCATTTCATATACCTTTATAACATTCTTTCGCAGAAATTCTAATTCAAATTTGGAGATATATGAGGAGGTGCAGTATTTGAAAGATGATATAGAGGGCACTGAACTACAATCCAGTTGTTCAACTTCTTTTAATTCTGTCAAAGATTCTAACACATGCTCTACTTCAAAACCTAGTAAAAAAAGAAAATCTGATGATGCCATAGAAAATTTACTAGAGTTAAGTAGAAAAAACCAAAATATATTAGAAAGTCTACTAAGCATAGAAGAAAGGCGAGAAAAACGAGAAGAAATAGAAACGGAACTTACTCAAAAAGTATCAAGGCGATGATCCGTTTCTTAGAGTTTAATTCAAAACAATATTTTTTTTAAATTTTTTTTATATCGAGTGGATTTTTTTATAAAACTGAATTTAAAAATGAAATACAATTTAAATATTTAATATTATAAATTTTTGAATTTCCTTTAAATGCGTGTTTCGTCAAATAGCAACCGAGCTATTGAACCACGCTTGCTCAGGCCATCTGTGTTTCTCCTATCAGAAATTACTCTTTGAGGAACCTCATCAAAATCGGCAGCTTTATTTTCCGATATATAAGCCAACTGATATAAAATTGGCACCTGTTGCGTTCACATAAATTATGAATTATAATGCACGCTTTTATGATTTTTTTGGAATGTTCCAGTGAAAAATCAATCCGTTTTGATAAAATCCTCATTCTTCCTTTCAATCTGCCAAAAATATCTTCAACAGTCATCCTAGGTGAACTTAGACGAAAATTAAAATGTTGCTGTATGGGCGTTAGCTTTGCACCTGGATAAGGTTTAAAAAGCCATGAGCGTAGAGTAAATGCTCCATCTGCTATGATGTGATGCTTGGAAACATTGTTGCTTAAATATTCAGACAACTTCGAGTCCCTAAATACTACCGCATCATGGACCCCACCGGGCCTACCAACATTAATGTACCTAAAATAGGAACCGACGCAATAGTTATTAAGTAAAATACTTATTAAAATTTAATAACTATGAATGCATTATATACCTGAAGCAATAAGTACAATCGACAAGGGCTAATACTACAACTGAATAGTAGTGCTTGTAATTAAAATAGTCTTCGCCTGACTTTTCCGGTTTCTTAATTGGAGTATGGGTGCCGTCCAATGCCCCAAATGTTCCAGGAAACTTGAAGGAATTTAGAATAATCCTACTTAAAGAATCTTGTTCGCTTTCTATCACGGCAAAATGAATTTCTTTCTCGTACAATTTTGCTATCAGTGAGTCGTAGAATTTCTCAACAATATGTCCAACGCTACTTTTACCAACCTTATACAGTGAGACCATTTAATGTTCGGACAGGCGTAACATGCGATCATTCATTGGATTATCTACTATCATATTGAACTTAAAATCATTTTTATTATAAGAATATGTTCATTCATTTATTACTGTAATACGAGGTGTGAATTATAATAAATAAATTGATCATAAATTAACAAAATAATTGATTTAGTAAAAAATTGCACAAATTTATCACAATTTAATATTCGGACATGGACAGCTTTAGCTTATATTTTATAAATTTGAATTTCAATATTTATGTTTTAGCACTTTGTTGCACACCCTGTTTGCTTTATCACATATTTTAATCTTTTGGCATTGAACTTACTAGTTTTGTTGTTAGTTCTGGTCTTATTTTGTTCCATTCCTCCTGAAGTATATTTTGCAATTAAACATTGTTGGAAATATGGCGTTTTCTTATTTGCGCATCCAATAGGTGCCACAAATTTTCTATTGGGTTTATACCTCGAGACTGTGTGTTCAAAATCTTTTGGGCAATCGTAAAGCAAATATCAGACATAAGTCAGAACTTTTTATTTGTGTTATCCGTCACGTAGATTCAATTGGCTCATTGTGACATCCCACTAGTACCTGACGTTCCGGCTAAAGGTCCGATTTTACGTAGAAACCATCTACACATTGTATAGCTCCATGCCAGCCTATAGTACTTACATGGACAGATGGGACAGCACACGCATTCTAAACTCAAAAGGTTCTCATATGAGTTCATTCGCATTACCGATCGCACCACTCAAACGATCGATGGTGAAAATCCCATTTCGCATCCTGCCCCTATCGGGATTCCAACCCGGTACCTACCACTACACTCCACAGCTTTTTAACCACTGCGCAAACTGGGCGGTATGATAGTAGATAATCTTGTGAATAAGTGTATGTTACGTTTGTCCGAATTTTAAATGGTCTCACGTATAAATCAGCAACTGTGGCTAAGTCGCAATTGCTTTTCAGGATATGTAAAGCAATTATAACCCTTTTTTCGACACTCGTAGCTTCCCTCATGTTTGTATTTGACCTATACAAATTTTCACGAACAACATTACATATGTATGCAAAAGTTTTTCTGTCCACTCGATATTTTTTCTGAAATCGTTTATCTGTCAAATTTCATCCTACCTTTTCCCAGTATCCATCTGCTTTTGGAGGCAACAATTCTCGCAGCACCCAAATTTTATTCAGCGTATACCTGGATAATACCACTGATAATAAAGCAGTATTTATTTTATTTTGCAGTTCTAAACATTGACTAATCATTAATCGAACTCGTTCGTTTTGTCTACTCTTGTGTTGTTTGTCCCTTAAGTTTTTCATGTATGAGCTATGAAGCTGCAATAAATTGCTTGGCTTTAAGCATCTTTCAATATTATATAAATATTATGGAATAATAAATGTATTTAAATATATTCAATTTTCAAAAATCCAATTTTTTTATTATTGAGTTTGATTATTTAATTTGAAGTTTTTTAAACTATTTGACATCAAACAAGAAACCAATTCGTTTGCGTATTCGACTAAAGGAGCGATAGTAGTAGTTCACATTCACCGTCAAGACGCAAAATTCAATTTATGAACATAAAATTAATTTTTAGAACTATATTCGTTTTATCGTCAAGACAAAGCTATTAAGACCAAATTAAATTTAAATCGATTTTGTTTTAGATTGTAATTTTGTTCTAAACAAAAAATATAGATCAATTCTCCAATTTGAATATTACTTTCTATCTCATGCTTCATATATACATAGCAATAATGTGGTTCATTCATAAAAACAACTTATCGCCAACAGAAGTAACGAAATTTGACGATAAAAAGAACAAAATAAAAGGAAACGTAAAATTTATGGGATGGACACTTTATTCCAAAAAATAAATTCCATTCCGCAAAAAAAAACAAAATCTCAAATAATGTAAAAACTAAATTCTTTGGTACAAATCACTGAAAATAACTATTCCTATTTCGAAATTCCAAAAACCAAAATTTAAAAATTTATTTAACCATATGAAAAATTACACTGTATGTAAAATTCCATTTATTTTATTAAATTAATATTTACTGCAATATTTCGCAAAAAAGTATTAGTATTTTTGTTACCCTTGCTTCTTTTAGTGTGATGTTTTCTATTTTGATTTCCATTTCCGTTTGTTTGTTTTTAAATAGTCTCATGTATGCGCATTTCCTCGGATTCAATTTTAGATTTAGTTGTATTAGAATTTCGTTGAGTTTCTCTAGTATTCTGTTAGCATTTGTTTGGTTTTCTTCTTCATTGTGTCCTTTGATTAGTATCGCCATATCATCTGCAAACTGGTATATGGTTGCGTTTTTTATCCTGTATGTAGTGTATCTCATTAGTATAGATGTTGAATAAACATGGGCTTAAACAGCTGCCTTGTGGGATTCCTTCATTGGTTGTGTGTTTTATAGTTGTCACTCCATTGTTGTATACCATTGTCCTGTTTATTAGGAATTGGTGAATCCAGTTCGTTATATGGTTCGGTGTTTTATTCTTTTTTAATTTTAGTATTAGTTTCTTTTTGTTTACGTGGTCGAATGCTTTTGATATGTCCGTGGTTATTAATATTGGCGATTTCCATCTGTCTTTTCCTTGGTTTATTTTGTTTAGTAGGTTTATGAAGTAATCCAAGATATTGGTTCCTTTCCTGCATCCGTATGTGTTTTTTGGAAGCATGTTTTCCGATTCTAGGTGATTGCATAATTCATCTAGTATTCTTTTGCTTTGGTTTTTGTAAATGTTGTTTAGATGTTTTGTTATTAGGCTTAATATGTTGGGGTTGGTTTTAATTGTTTCTTTTATCAGTTTATACGACATTTTGTTTTCGCCTGGTTCACTATTTTGTTTTTATTATGTCTAGTATTATTTGGTTATTGAATTTAACTTCTTTTAAGGTTGTTTTCTCGTCGTGTTGTGTCTATTCGGGAAAGTTTTCATTCATAAACTTTTTAGCCATTTCATGGTCATCTAATATGTCGTATTGATTTTTTTTATTTTTTAGTTTATTTATTTTATTCCATTTCGTAGTGCTTTCCCAGCTCTGACTTTTCGTTTTTTTATTTCCTTCTTCATTCTTGCTATTGCTTTTAGTAGTTCCTGGATGGTTTATAAGTTTCTGTGTCTATTGTAG
This sequence comes from Tipula lateralis, assembly GCA_963932295.1. NCBI lineage: Eukaryota > Metazoa > Arthropoda > Insecta > Diptera > Tipulidae > Tipula > Tipula lateralis. The sequence continues at coordinate 141,868 of CAWVQQ010000001.1, forward strand.
CATTTTTGTTTTTCTTTCTTTATGTTCCGCATGCGTTCCACCAGGGTTTTGGTATGTTTTTGTTTTTGATTGTTATTGTTTTGCTGTTATTTTTGATTATTTCCTCTATTCTTGTTTCTATTTCGCTGAAGTGGTGTTGTATCTCAAGTTCATTCTGGTCGCTTTATTAAACAAGTTTAATAAATGTATTTTGTTGTTGTTGATGATTTCTGCGATGTTTTTCCCTAACCTGTTCTCGTGGCTGTTTTCCTCCCTTAAGCTACTGTGCAAATTTGTGTCACCTGCAATTATTGTTAACTGGTTTTTTCCACTGTTTTTATTCTTCTTCTAAATTCTTCAGTTTTTTCCGGAGTATTTTCACAAGACGGGTTATAGAAAGCGATGATGCTTAATTTCTCCTTATTGATATTTATTTGAATTTGTAACGCTTCTATATGTGTTAAGTTCATATTCAGGTTTATTGTTCTTGATCTAACGTTATTTTTATTAGGAAGCCCACTCCTCCGTATCCGTCCTCTTTTTTTTGTAATAAGGTTGTAACCCATGATTTTTGGTGTGTTGTTGTTGTGGGTCCATGTCTCAATCAGAATATGTCTATTTCTTGTGTCATTAGAAACGTTTCTAACAGGTCCCTTTTTCTTTGCAGGCTTCTTATGTTGTGTTGCAGTATTCTTATTTGTTTTATTTTATTTAATTTTTACCTTCTGCACTATTTCCTTTATATCGATAGCAAGGAGGTCTGATTCTGTTGATGCATACGCTTTTTGCTTACTAATATAAATTTTTTGATTATGTTTTCTAAGCTTTCGATTTTTCCCCTTTGTTCCTTTATGATTATATCCTGGTTGTAAGCTGTGTTTAGCCATGTGTTTGCAGTAATATTATCTGTGTTGGTGTTGATTGTCGGAAATTATGTGTTGTCCTGATCCTCGTTGTACTTTTTTTTCTGGTGTAGTCTCTACCGTTTCTTTGTATGTGGTTTTATTTTTTATCATACATATTTTGATTTCTGATCTGCTTTAGTTTTGGAGCATTTCGTGCATCTCGTGATTTTTGGACTTGCAGAATTTTTTAATGTGTCCGTAATTTAAGCAGGATGCGTAAAATTTTAACGTTGGTATGAAGATGTCGGTTTTTATATTTATATCGATTATATTGAACTGTCTTTGGTAGTCGTTTGCTCTCAGTGTTATCTTTATTAAATTTGTGTCTTTTAGTGTTTTTGTTTCTCTGTTTCACGTTTTAATTGTTTCTATTTTAGTTATGTTTCTATCGCTTTTTATGTTTTCTTGTATTTCTTTTAATTCAAATTCACCCATTAGTCACCCCTGCACATGTGTATATGCTTTGGGTATATAACATCTATATTCTTTTTCTGCTAGAATTTTATGAATGGGGTCGTCCGATCGTATACATCTGTTAGCCTTATCCCATGGTTCAAATTCTATGTGTGCTGTTTTTTTGTTTCTTTCTGTTATGTTTTTCGTTTTTATATTTATTTCTTTAAAGATTTTTGCCAATATTAGGGAGATCATTGGTTTGGGGTTTTGGCTTCTATAATTACATAATATGCGCCTATATCAGTGTTTATGTATTTATTAATCGTGAAATTATTCTGGATGTTCGTTTGTGAGCACGTGTTCTCTTCTGTGGAAGTTTCCATCTTTGATCGAATATTTGTTGTTCTGTTTGTGTTTTTTGTTATATTTCATTTCGTCTCCTTCGCTTTCACTGTCTTTGGCATTAATTTTCCTTTTATAAATTATTTCCTTTTTTTTGTATCCTTTTAAATCCTTTATCTAGTGATAATAGTTTTCCCTCGTGTGTTTTCCCGCCAATTTGGTTTTTTGTATATCCATTTATTTTTAGATTTTTTATTGACTTTTTTATGTTTTTAATTTTCTATTATTATTATGTGTGGATTTGGTATTGTTATCCACTTTTACTTAGTTGCTTGCAAATTACAAAGTAAAATTTATTCATTATGTACTCTAATGTATATTGTACGCATCACTATCACACATTAAAATTTCACGAACTTCACTGTTTGGGCGAGTCGATGAGTATGAATTAAGATACATATTTACGCCTCTTAATCAATCTTTTGACAATTTTATATTTTTTCAAATATAATTTATTTTGTTGAATTCGCTCCCCACTCCGAAGTCTGTCAATTTCATTTTTTGATACTATTAATTCTTTCTGCAATTCACTTATAATGTTGTAGAGTTCGTATTTCTTTCTACCAACAATTAATTTTAGTCGTCGATGCCATGCTTCCACGGAATTTTGTGTCCTGGGGAAATTATCATACACTGCATCTGCTACAGACCAAACCTCGAGAATATAGTGTGTTTTTGTACTTCTTTATTACCAGTAATATAAATTTTATTGAACCACTCTGCTAGTTCCGAGTCATCAAAACTATTATTAAGTTCTTCATAATAATCAGAGACCTCTTCTGCTTGAACAAAAGCGAGACTCTTAATCATTCGGATTTGAAGGCAAAAATTGAATTTCATAAAACCCAAAAAAATACAAAATTCCATTTTATGTCGATGAAATTTTGTATTTTGGAATTTTGTATAGGAATTTTGAGTTTTTGGAATTTTACTTTTGGAATTTTGATTTTGAAAAGTTATACCCAACCCAAAATTTATTAATGAACGGTGTTGACAGTTTCATTATTTAAAATAGCTATTTATATACAGTGTTATTGATAATTTTTTAAACAATTAAATACATACATAATTTTCGTCGAGTAAACTAGGATTTTATCTTAGTTTTCAATTCTAGGCTTTTTTGGCTTAATTTTTCATTATAATACTTTAATTTGTTTGGTAAACTGAAATTTTAAAATGACGTTTGTATAAGGTTCAGAGGTTCACGACCAATTTATTATAAAATTCGAATAATAATGAGATTTAAATGGGACCAAAAGTCACCTATTAAAAAAGCACATTTAAAAATTTTTCATGTAAGTAAAGGACTGGAAAACTATATTAATTTTTTTTAAATATTCAAAACAAGAATTATCATATTTCAATGGAGAAAATTCTGGAAAATTCAGTTCCACAACCGATATTAATTTTGAACAAACCTATATCAGGTTACTGACAAACTTTTTTAATAAGTCCGGTAGCATAATATGCTTGTTGATATGGGTCTGATCTTTTTTAATAAGTGGTCAGTTCATAAGGTCATAATCAGATGAAAATCAGCCTAGCGAATTACAACATACAATCAACAACAAATAAAAGTTTTTCGTGTTACATCGATGAACCTTACGGTCGTGTTTATTTCAATTATTCGATACAAACTCAATACTTTCTGATCTCAAAAAGTTCATAATATACCTATGACTAATCTTACATGGTTAACCCAACTTACATACCATAATATGTACATTTCTAATATTACAACATCTCTGATAGGGTTCGATCTATATAAAGCCTATGACAAGGTTTCATTTTATAGCGACCCGCTCTTTTTGCGCTCTATTTACGAAACCGTTTAAGTTTTTGAGAAAAATTTGAAACAAAATTTATCATTCATAAATTCAAGATAGTCTGTATTAAAAGAAAATAAAGATGTCAAATCTTAATACAAACCTGCTTAGCAAAAGATTTCTAAAACATAAATAAATAAAAATAATAATAAGCTTGAATATTATATGATCCTTAAAAATAACCTAGTTCTATAGCAATCAAAACTCAGCTTATAATTTATTAAATACCAAAATTTCAATAGTCAATACAAACCAATTCAAAAACAAATTTAAAAAGAAAACCAAAAATCACGAAAACACGTTTGCGCAAGATGTAAAATTCATTTTTTCCGAGGTATATGAAAAACTTTAAATTTTAAATAGTAAAAAGGGTAAAAAAGAATTATTAATATGCAATAAACAGTTTATGTCTTTCTATCTTGGTAAATTGTTTCGCTTATTCACGTCCTACTTTAGTCATTACATAGCCAAATCGAGAACATTCGGCTATTCTTCCATCTGCACATTGCATAGCTCGAGCCAGCCTATAGAAAGATAGGTGACGTGGAATTGACTGACATGGAAGATAAGTTGGCCAATTCTGCAATCTAACAAGGGAATAAAAGATGGGTTCATTCATACCACCACATGATGTAATCAGATTCGATTTGCATACTGCCTTTATCGGGATTCGAACCCGGTACCTCTCACTCCAATTGCCACAACTTTAACCACTGCGACATTTAGTCATGTATATTAAACAATTGATCAATACTAAAAAAGTGACTATTGGCTCGTGTCGATTTCACAATCATAATTCGAGTAGCTTGATAATGTCAGAAATTTCAAATGTAGTTATAAGAATTGTATAAGAAATTGGTTGTGAACTCCAAACCTAATCCAAAAATCATTTTCAAATTTCATTTTATCAAACGAAAAAATGTAAAATTAAAACAGAAAAGCCGTTTAATAAATGCATTGGTTATGTGTGTGTCATGTGTGATGTTAAAACCTAATGGGAGATGAGTATCATTATAATATTATACAATATTATTATATTTATATTATTTTATTATATTATATAACATTTTTATGTAACATTTAGTTTGGTTTTTGCATTTTATATATTATAATATATAACGTATTTGTGTTGGTATCTTATATACAACTCTTTTATATCACATCTCAACTCGACATTCTGTTGAAAACGATCGCCTGCGACGAGTCTTTCGTTGTGTCTCGTTTTGTTAAACCATTCAATAATTCGCTCTTTATATAGTCCTAAATTTCTAACTAAATAAACGTTATATACACTTCCCTTTCTTTTAGACAATTTTTCATATTTATTTTTATGTTTGTATCATGGCATATTAGTAGAAGAGATTTTAGAGATTTTTAAATTTTAACGCTATCACCGCCATTATGCAATCGTTGTATTAATTGGCAATTATATATGTCATTTAATGTAATTTGAGAAGTGGTATTGATTTAGATGTTGAAAACGCCAATATACACATTACAGTATACATTTTAATGTCCTACTCATATTATGTAAAGTCCCTGGAGCACCGAGCGTCGCTCGGTCAAAGTTGGTTAATATTCAATTTAAAGAAATATAACTACATTTATATACATTTGATAGGGTAAAAAATCTTTTCTAATTTATTATTTTTGTTGAGAATAGAACTTTTCTACGTTATGAATATTAAATTATATATTTGAGAAGACAAATTATTTGCGAATATAGGGAAAAACAATATATGTATCTCTAGAAGTTTCGCAAAATACAAAACCTCTATTTTTGATTGTATTTCGTATTCAATTATTATTCATCTAAATTCTAATTTAGATGAATAATAATTAAAAATTCGCTGGTTTCATTATCTAAGCGGGCAGTTGCACGTCGTTGCAAGCGCCTCAGTCGCTGATTACGTTCCTCGTTGGTTTCGTTTTCCAATCGGGCAATTTGATGTTCTCTTATACTCTGTAGTCGCTGTACTTGTTTTTCAATGGTTTCAGCCGCTGCAACCTTAGAAATTGTTTCCATACATTTCACCTTAGTGCTGCGTTTTAGTCTTGAGGATGTTGCTTTCGGTTGGTCATATACATGATCTTCATTCAAGTTAATTCCATCGGAAGTAACAGAACGGGGATCCGAAACGGATGGTAAAGCACCAGTGGTTGAAGGTCCCGCCTGATTCAAATTTAGTTCCTCAGTAGCATTTTCATTCGTTGGTGCGTTCTTACTAAAAGAGTAAGACCTTTTCTTAAGGCGTCCTCCCGGCATCTCTAATATGATTAAATCGGCACCCTTTAAAAAATACACACACACACAAAAATTACTTTTAAATAAGATTTCGAAATATCTCTTAAAGAACACGGTATATAACGAAATCTTTAAAATTTGATACGCTTTAATTTTATTTAATTCACTTTTAAATTTTCCTCTAATTTATATATTATTAAAAATAAATAAGAAACACTAACCACTTTTTTAATTATTTTTAATACATATATTAAAAACAAAATTACAAAAAAACGTTATTAATGTGTAAACCTGTGGGCGCGTTTATATCTAATCTATCTACCCGTGTAACCAAAATTTGTGATCACAATAAGTTACACAAAATTATCACAAAACGGAATTTCCTTTTTGTCACATACATATTTTGATCATTTATCTCATAAATTTATGCGATTAAGTGACAATGTTGTGATCACAAAATGTTTATTAATTAGTCAAAACAAAATCACATTATTGTCACAAATGCATTCACAATTTTATGACATAATATTTGTACAGAAATTTACAGCAAATAATCACAAAATGGAATTTCTTTTTTGTCATATACTAATGTGATCATTTAGCACATGAATTATGTAAAAATTAAATGACACTATTGCGACCTCAAAATTGTTTAACAATTTGGCAAAATTAAACCATATTATTGTCACAAATACAGTTCCCACTTTTATGACAAATTTGTTAAATTTTAAGTCGGCAATTTTATGAGCAATTTGCGTGATTTTACGTTTACCACATAATTTATACGCAAATTATATATTAGATATCTTTAAAATATGTATATTTATTGTAAAAAAATAAAAATTATTAAATATTTAAAACAAATTTAATAATAAACTTAAATATATTTTTGAACTGCTATTTTATATCTAAATATTACTATATGTATAGTTGTATTTATTATACAATATATAGTAAACTCGACGTCATACATATATGGTAAACTCATGTCAATGTACAGGTTAACATGGAGCTTGCAATGTGCAGGTGGTAAACTGTAATTCCCCCCTCCTTCCCCTGTGGTATCACAAGGGGCCAAAACTGACCTAAGTGTGCAAAAGCAGCCACTCCTTCCTATCATATCCTATAGTAAACTCGAATAATTGCCGACGAAGCAAAAGTCTCAGTTCTCTTAAGAGAACTATAATTCTTACACAAATTTTTTTACATAAAATACATACATTTTTTACATAAAAAACACTTGTTTAATATTTCGCAAAATAATTTCCGTGAGGTTTAAAAAATTATTCGATCGATTTCGGCTTGTAAGGCCATCATCAGGAGTATCTCGGCCATCTCTGATACTCCTGATGATGGCCTTACAAGCCGAAATCGATCGAGTAATTTTTTAAACCTCACGGAAATTATTTTGCGAAATATTAAACAAGTGTTTTTTATCTAAAAAAATGTGTGTATTAAGTGTGTTTCGCCAAGTGCCCACGGCAGACAGTGTAAAAAGAACTATAATTCTCTTCTCTGACCATGCTTCATGGTCTTCTCGACAGGCTGCACTGAGCACCTATAAAAATAATGATTAATACTTCATCCTTTTCAATAAAGCAATAACATTTACTTTGCGAATTAAATACTTTTTAAAATCAATTCGGTCACAACACTGCCACTTAATTTTCACATAAATAATTTATCAAACGATGACATCAATATGTCACAAAAGCTAATTTCCATTTTGTGACAATCTGTTGTAATTTTTGTACAAATTTGTCATAAAATTGTGAACCGAATCTGTGAAAACAATGAGGTTCAATTTTGACTAATTAGTAAACAATTTTGTGATCACAATATTGTCACTTAATTTTCGCTTAAATCATGTGCTAAATGATCAAAATATGTATGACAGAAAGGAAAGGTTTTGTGACAATTTTCTGTAAATTATTGTGATCACAAATTTTGGTTACACGGGTAACTATCTATCTACCCGAGAAACCACAAGTGACCAAAATGTCAAACTGTCACAAAATGTCAAACTTTATTCTAGTACTCATTTGAGTTTTTTTCTTTTGTTTCGGTCGAAGTTGAACGAAAAAAACTATTTTCAATTAAATTAGAATAAATGTAATATCACTATCTAGTTTCTAAAATATAGTAAAATTATCGGGAGCATTTCGTTAGTAAATTTACTCAATGTAAAACGAGTGCAAAATATTGGAAAGTAATACATAAAATACCTCTTGGATGGAAACTTCTGACCGCAACAAATTAAAAAACAAATACATAAAATACCATACATAGAAGGCATTTGAATGATGAGAACGATGTTGGTGATTCGGATAACACGGTGGAGAGTATTTGTGATATTTACAAAGTTTGGATCCAAAAGAGTGGAAGGATCAAGGCCATTATGCGGTTCTGGGATTAAAAACTGCGCTTTAATGCTACGGACGATGATATAAAGCGGGCTTATCGTAAAATTGTATTGCAACACCATCCGGACCATAGATTTATAATAAAATATATAGATGGAATGTAAGCAGTTGTCAAGTGTCTCAATTTCGGAGGGTAACAGAAAAAAGCGAATAAACCAAAAGGGCCGTATTTAAAAAGTGAAAAAATAAATAAATATAAAAAATACTACATATAAAGAAAATGCGACACTGTTTAAAAATTTGTTGTCAAAAAGTAAATCTCACAACAAACAATTAATTTTTTATTTACTATTTTTTTAGCTTTTCAGTTTAATATTTATTAAACTTTTATCACAAATTGCTTAGTTTTTAACATAAACTATAATTAAATTATCGGGGATATGAAATCCCTTTGTTGTATTTGCCTTGCCTATTTTGGCATTTTTTAACGAGGCACTTCATTTTTTTTATAAATTATTCACTTATATAATGTAAGTTAAAAATACTAACTATTATATACCAAACGTATAAAATTATAATTTTTTAGTTGTTTTAATTAATATTCTTATCATTTGCGGAAATTCTTATGTGAGCTGTCAATACAAATTAAAAACAAAATCTATTGTTGTGGGATTTGCTTCTTCTATCTCCTGATGATCTCCTTTCCATCTTCTAATGATATACAACCATCCTCCTCTAACCTGAGACACGCGAAATAGAAAATTTTATATGGAAAAAAAAATTACATTCATTCTATATTATATATTATAATTCTATGATCCGGACAAGCGAAAAGCAATGGGGGAAGATTAAAAACCGAAGACGATTATTTTATATTAACGCGATTATTTTATTCGATTACTTTATATTATACGTTATTATATAGTTATACTGGTTGGACCGATAAATTATATATAGCTATACTTCAATTAGAATGGCTTCCCGTCATCCGAAAGCTACTTCAGAATCCATCAAGTGAGATTGTATGTAACTGCTTAATTTGGTTTCAAAAAGTCTGTGTTCTAGACCAATAATGAATCTTCAAAATATTATGAGTGAGAAGTTTGTGAATGATCTTAAGCCGTTAATGGCCCACGATGATCGTAATGTTGGACGATGATATTCATGTAGAATTTGAGAAAGCTAATATACATGTCCGTACTATGTTCACCGAGATGTGCCGTTCGGAACGAATTGTGTTTAATTGTAGGAACAGCAAATGGACTAAAATGTACGATTGAATCTTAAACATACGAATGAGGTCTTAAAACTATTAAAAACGCTTTCAGAAAAGTATGCGGTAAAAGCCATTATTTAGCCATTATTACATTAAGCCACCCGAAACTACGATAATGTCGATATTGTAAAGCTAGCCATTTATAAACAATCTGATATGCTGGACTTAATATTCGCGAAATATAACGGATTATGTATGGTTATATAGGACAAGATAACCAATCGTTTTTCAATTTGGCTATTTCTCTTAAAGGTATTGTATGCACCTAAATTCCTTAGTATAAAATAAACATTTTACACTATTTTGTATATTTTTCAGCAAAATGTTGGTTCCTTTTTGACGTCCAAGATAATAGGCTTTTGGATCATTTAAATGCAAATTCAAAAGTGGAATTTGTCTCACTGATACGTGCTATTATTTTTATCAGTAGTTTTGTTATTGAAGATTAATATTAAAATTAAATGTCAAACTTTATTCTAGTAAAGTTAAGTATTAGTAAAGTGTTTCTTTATTTTATCACAAAATAAAGTCTTATAGTTATTCACAATGTTTTTTTAATACAAATCATTAAATATTTACAATTAGCGGTTGGATTGCGAACTGCGCTGTGGTATCGTAACATTGATAATTCCAATTCATACTGCAAGATTAATTACCAGTGTGGGAGCAGATTTGGAATTTAATAGCTCTCAAACAAATCGGAGAACGTTTATGAGTTTACGACGAAAACCCAACCGGCAATTCATACAAATCAATCTCTTATACTCGAAAACCCGCCGTCATTAATTTTTATCAATGTAGGTTGATATGGAAAAAAATAACTAGAAAATGGGGCCCGGGTCCCATAGGAGACCCCTTATACGAGTTTTCCTGGAACTGATGCCCATCGCAATCGATTTCTAATGCTCGAAAACCCCTCGTCAGTGATTTTCATTAATATAGGTCGATATGGTAAAAAATATCCGGGCCCCTCTGGAGCCCCCCTTAAACGAGTGCTTCTGCAACCAACACCCATCCCAATCGATTTCTGGTGTTTGAAAACCCCCCGTCAATAAGTTTCATCAATGTAGGTTGATATTTGAAGAAAATACCTAAAAAAAGGGGCCCGGGCCTCACTGGAGCCAACCTTAAACGAATTTTCCGGAAACCAAAACCGATTGCAATCGCTTTGTAGTACTCGAAAACCCCCTGTCAGTAATTTTCATCAATCTAGGTTGATATGGAAAGAATATAACTAGAAAATGGGGCCCGAGCCCCACTGGAGCGCCCCTTTAACGAGTTTTGGTGGAATCAACACCCATCGCAATCGATTTCTGGTGTTAGAAAACCCCTTTCTGCAAATTTTCATGTAAATCCTACGTGCCGTTTCCGATATCGTTGAAATATATATACAAACAATTATTGCTCGTATTATAATATTAGATTAGATTAGATTAGATAGATAGATAGATAGATTAGATAACTCGTTTTCCGTTTAGTGTATATATATATATATTAAAATTTATATATATATATATATATATATATATATATATATATATATATATATATATATATATATATATATATATATATATATATATATATATATATATATATATATATATATATATATATATATATATATATATATATATATATATATATATATATATATATATATATATATATATATATATATATATATATATATATATATAATATATGGGAGTTCAGTGTTGGCTTAATTTTTCGAATCTCAGATGAGTATCGCTATTATATTATACTATATTTTATTATATTTAATATTAAATTATATTATATTATATATTGCATTATATATTTAGGTTTTAGTGTTTATATAATTATTATGGTGATGTACATATATCGTATTTGTGTGTGTCAGTTTGCATCGTGTATACATTGCCAGTAATGGTATTGGTATATAGTTATATACATCAATTGCAATATCACACACACACAATTTTCCGTTGCACACGATTGAATGCGACACGTGTGTTTTTGTTTTGTTTCGTTTGACGAACCAATTCGATCTTCATATATTTCTCTTTCCTCAGTGATTTTTGTGTTTTGTTTTGTGTATCATAATTCATAATGTATATATTTATCAAGGCATACAGTGGAGGGGATTTTTGGAGAGTTTGGAATTTTAACGCGTTCAAACTGTATGTGTATTTGTGTCTTTTTGTATATACATCAGTTGTGGAAAACAAATTCACATTCTATAGTCTAAATTTTGATGTCCTTGAAAACGATTGCATATAAATTTTTGTTAAATTTTTATATAGCACGTTATTTTGTTATTGTTTTCTTAGTTGCATTAGTCAAAATTTTTTTTTTAAATATTTGACTATGTATTTCCCTTCCCTTTTGTTTTATATATTTTGCTTATATATAGATCAATAATATTACAATGCGTATACGGGCAATGTATACAGGTTTGATCTTGTTTAAATTTGTGTATATATAATATAATATATAAATACATACAGTGGCTTACATAAATTACTGGTTTTTGGTTTTGCGATTTGATGGGTTTGCATGTAATGTTCTTGTATATAATCATTGAGAATTTAAATTAAGTTTTTGGTTGTAATGCTATTAGGATTTTAATTCAGTGCCATGTTATGTATAGATTAATGGTCGAAGGGTCAGTTTTTATACGACCAGTGAGGTGACTTGTATGTGGAGGCTGTGGAGCCGAGGCACATTGTGGTGAGAAGTGGATTGACATATTTTGGAGTAGGTTCCGAGTAGGTAGAGCAGGCACGGTAGGGATTCGAAAATTAATTGAATATATATTTGTTGGTGGTGGATGGAGTTTGGCAAGAGTGGTTCAGTTGTGGGCGTTTGAATTGTGGGTGTGTTCGGGATATTTTCTGTAGCGGGACTTTTACCTGTATAGCGGGACATTGATCTGGATTGGAGGTGTGGACTTGGTTCGGTTGATGTTTGACGGCTATTTGTCTGAGTACTTTATGATGTTATGGTGAATCTTCTGGTTTCCAGTAGATTTTATTCGTGTTTTTAGTTTTATATGTAAGCGGGGATTGATTTTCTGGTTTCCAGTTGATTTTATTCGTGTCTGAAGTTTCATATGTGAGCGGGGGTTCTCGGCCGTTGCCGTGGTTGGATTGATTTTAATGTTTGTCTTAGTTGGGTTCAGTTTTGGAAGCTGTAGATGTGCTGAGAGGTGCGGAGCGAATAGCTAGCGTGTAGTTCAGGTATCGATCGAGGTTGGTTCCTTCATCATGTTCTTGTTCGGTTTCGGCTCGGTCCGGAGTCTGGTGGCGTCCACCGAAACTAACCGCGGTATCGAGGATTCCTATTGAACTGCAGGATTGATTGTTTAGTGATTCTAGGCGACGATTGGGGAGTTGTTGCAGGCTCGTTGACATTTGAATGTTGATGGTTTTAATTTTTCGTCGTTGGAATCGGGTCTGCACTTGAATTGGCCGTGGGTTTTGGGATTGAATGGCTTTCGGCCGTAGTCCCGGGGTGCGTTTCCGGTGATGGTGAATGTGTGTCTTGTATCGGGTTTGAGTGTCCTTGTTTTGGAGAGTTTTAGACCAATTGTATGCCTACGTTCGGGGTGTCACTTTACTGTAGATGTGGCGGATCTGCTTCGATTATTACTGCTTATGAGTTCAGTAGCCGCTTATTCAAATTTGCTACATTTTAAAGGAGGGATAGTTGGTGTTGACTTCGAGGGGCTACATTCATATCATTTCATAGGAAGTCGGATTTGAGTGCGAAATTGAGTAAGTTGAGGTAACGTGTGTACAGCACAAGAGTGCATGTGTGTGACACATAAGTAATAAGGAAAGTGTACACACCCTCAGGGATTTTGTAGGACAGGATTGTTTAAATTTGATGCAGAACATGAGTCTGTATCTTTCATTATCGGAGGTATATCTTGGGATTGTGGTTGAGGATTGTTTAGTCTGGAAGTTTGTGACGGGTCGGGCGGGGATTTTATTTTAGTGGCGGGGAGTTGGAACTATTAGAATGTTTGGGTGTTGGCGGGATTGTTGAAGTTGTGCAGTGGTGGTTTGGAAGCATTCAATTTTGTAGAGTGTTGGGATCTTTTGTTTCGGTTGAATTTTTGGAGGATGTCGCGCGATTCTGGAGTGGGCTGGGTTGTGCAGGAGTGTCTTGGAGGAAGCGGTTTTGTAGGTATTGATAGCTGCATGCTGGTAATTTGTTCCTTGCCTCATGGTACTGCTGTGGTTGAGGGGGAGGGGTTTCGGGGCTGGATTTGATCGGGACGGGCATGAGGGTTGACCTAGTTGCAGTCGCGGCTAGGAGCCTCTGTTGGCATGTGGGGTTTCGGACGCGAAGAGGCTGGAGGATTGGCCGGAATGTGGGATGTTTGGCTGGATTCCTATTTGTTGGATGTCAGTTGAGATAGGTCTGCACTTTTTATTTATCTGTAGGTTGGTGTTCCTTTGTTGAGTGTGCTTTGAATGAATTTTTAGTTTGGATGCTTACAATTGGGTTCTCGTGTTAGAGTTTGTTTATTAGAAATAGATGTATGTTTGGTGGAATGTGGAGTTTGGATCGTGTTTGGTTTGCTTGAATGGGGTTCGCTCCGGGGGTGTCGATTTCCTCCACTTTTGGGGTGCTTCTCCTCCATACTTTCTGCATGTATGTGGCAACCCTCCCTGTGTTATTGCCTGTGTGTCGTGCATACATGCCTGTGGGCTATCCATGCGTTATTTAAATTTAAATTTATTAAGCTTCGTATTAAGTTTTATATTTGGATTTAATGGTGCTTTTTGCAAGTTAATATCAGTTGTTCTTTTTTGATTATTGAACGGTAAAGTTCGCAGCGGATCTACTACGTTGGGAGAAAAGTGACATCCCTGATCACGACCATTAATATAAGAATAATAATAATAATTTATGGAAAAGGTTTGGTTTTAATTATTTACATAAGTGTTAATATGTTTATAGTTGGAGGGGGTTTACAAAGAAAGTTTATTTTATTTAAAACAGATGTGGCATAATTTTGGAATGTAAAACGTTTTCAGAGATTTATTTTGATTTTCTGATATACTTAATCTACTATTATGCTATCATCAGCGTAATGTGAAAAGGATATAGATTTTACTAACAATTTATATTATTTTAATTATTATGTAACAGGAAAATGGTTCTGCTGAAGATTGTTGCTTAGTGTGATTTGTTTTTCTGATAAGCATGTTACAGAATTATGGCAACATTATCGTAATGGATGGCTTAAACTATCATCCCCTATTAACCATATTAATTAAATTGTTTCAGATACCTGAGCCATAAGTTAATAAATTTTCTTTCAGAGTTCTGTCCTTATGTTTTAATTAGGTTACTTGTGCGGGCGGGAGTTGAAATAAATAATAAAATTAATTAATTAACCGATAATAATATTAATTAGTTACAGATTCCTGAGCGACTAACTAATAAGTGTATTTTAGAATTTTAATTTTAATTTAGTTTTAATCTTATTCAAAATACAGCAGAGCAGATAGGTGATGCGGACCGAGAATGCTGATTGGCGATTGCAGATTTTTAGATTAGAATTGTGATTGTCTTGTGATTGTCTGATAACAGTAGTTTAGTAAACGATTTGCCAGGTGTCTGTAACCGGGTCGTTCTCTCCTTACTAACATACCTTCCCATCCTTACCTATTGTTTTATGTAAACGGCTGTAGGAATAGGCCCGGCGTTATCCGGGAATCTTGCCTAGCGCTTGGTCCTACAGTCCTATCAATCAATCAATCAAATCAATCATATATATATATAATATATACATATATATATATATATATATATATATATATATATATATATATATATATATATATATATATATATATATATATATATATATATATATATAAATATATATATATATATATATATATATATATATATATATACTAGAAATCTGCCACTTATAATTTGTTTAAAATTAAATTAATTTTTTTAATATGTAGAAAATCAATGATGAAGTATAATTTTAGGATCATTGAATTAAAATGCATGTGAAACTATACTAATTACTTAACATTTACAAATTTTAAATGGTAAATTTATTGTAATCTAACCCTGGATGGTTAGAACGTTTCAAAACAAGACAGTGAATTGTCTTTAAGTGTATTAGTGGAGAGGCGAGACAAGTATCAGCAGATATGACATCCGATTGGATATCTTCGACTTTACCTTCAATTCTGAAGGATTACGACAAAAAAGACATTTTTAATGCTGATGAATTCGGTTTATTTTTTCGTTGCATGCCAGACAAAACTTTAACATTTAAAGGAGAAACTTGTTCTGGTGGCAAAAAATCTAAGGAACGCCTGACAGGCTGACAGTGCTTGTTGGATGTAATTGAAATGGAACAGAAAAACTTTCTCTTTTTGTTATCGGAAAATCTAAGAATCCGAGATGTTTTAAAAACGTCAAAAATTAACCACTGCAATACACAGCAAATACAAAGGCCGGATGACAGCCGACTTATTTTCAGGTTGGTTGAAATCATTAGATAAGACATTTTTAAAGGCAAAGAGAAAGGTAGTGTTAATAGTAGATAATTGTCCAGCACATCCGAAGATCCAGCTAGAAAGCATCAAACAAATTTTTCTGCCTCCAAATACTACCAGTGTATTACAATCTTGTGATCAAGGAATCATAAAGAATTTAAAAGTATTTTACAAAAAAAGCTACTTCAAAAATATTTAGCAAGTGTTGAGCTTAAGGAAGATATGGAACAGCTAACAGTTTTAGATGTTACGTTTCGCATGGAAACTTGTTACGCCGGTAACTATAGCAAATTGCTTTCGCCATTCTGGGTTTACAATTCCAACATCTTCTGATGACGATCAGCTAGAGATGATTTGTGACACTAGTGTAAACGATGGCATGCACAATATTTTTGATCGTATTTCTGTGCTTACAAATTTACCTCAAACTATCACGGTCGAAGATTACCTGAGTTTGGATAATAATATTGATACCACGCCACTTCTAAGTGATCGCGAAATTTGTGACTTTATAAAATCTACTACTGTACAGGAAAATGATGATAGTGGTAAAGAGGATGAAAATGATGGTTGGTCAGTTCCAGTACCTTCAATTGAAACCGTCCGTAAGTGCATACTGGATTTTCGTCGGTTTGCCGAAGCTCAACCAGATGGCGAAAAAGTAAACAACATTCTTGGCGATTTGGAAAATTTTTTGGAGGAAAACATTATTAATAAGATGGTACAAATGAAAATTACCGATTTTTTTGGAACATCTTCGAATTGAATTCAACCATCAGTATTTTTTATGTGCAATTTTTTAACATTAACTATATGAATTTAATTATTTACATAATTTATGAATATTTTTATTTAAATAAAATAATGTGATTTATTGAAAATAACGTGAATTAAAAATTATAAAACTGAATAAATAAATATTTGTTGATAATTACGTCTTTTTATTAACTTTAACTTTAATGTAGGTATGTATTTAGCTTTAGTTTTATTCGATTGATATTATCGCTTAAGACGAAATTCTGATAACACGAAATATTTGGTTGTTCCCTTCGATTTCGTGTTATCCGATTTCTACTGTAATTAATGTTTGTTCGATTGAAATGAATTGTTTAATGTAACCTGCACTAAATAACCTGCACTACTACATAAAATGTAAGATAAAAAATTAATTAATAAAAACACATTTAAGGTATAGTGAACCATTTAAAATTTTTAATTTTTAAAGTGCCGTGGTAGAGTGAGAAATGGTTTTCTTTGGACGTTTTTTGGCTTATAAATTCATTATTTCCAGAAGACCATTTTTCAATTTTTTCTTATTAAAACTAAAATAAAAAATGAAGCCAGTTTTTTTATGCAGTCTACACGTTCTTTATTGTGATTTGCTAGAATCATTGGGTACAACATTTCTATCCTTGTCATATATTTTTCGGTAATTTTTGTACAAATATTTGTTACATGGCATTCTGCTTAATAATGTTTTTCGAATACTTTTATAATGCGCTGGACTATTTTAATATATGCAAAAACTCATGCAAAAACTGTTCCGATTTTAAAATAGTTACTTCTTCATTTTTTAGTAATTTCACTGTACAATTTTGACAATTTAGAGCTTTGTAAGCACAATACCCTGCAAAATAAACTGTTGCATTATTTTTCAGTTCATTATCATTGAAAGTGTATATAATATCATCATCATTATCTACTTCGATATATAAACGCTCTTATTATATGAAGGCTCTTTTTGTAATTATCACGAAACATGTTCCAATTTACATATATATAAATTGTCACATTCGTCTGGAACGCAATTTAATGTCGGCGAATTAAACAAAATTTTCATAGTCATGATATTGGTATAATGGATCCAAATATCATGAGAAGTTGACATGAAATTCTACCTCGAAGAATAGAAAAAAATTTCTAAAGCATTTTCTAACGCGTTTGTTTTCCCCGTCAAGAGCATCAATTGCGCCTTGATTGTTAATTCAATTTTGATTAATTTGAAAAAATTTCATCTGGTTTTTTTTCTTTTTCATAAATGAGACGGATAATATTATTGTCGGTTACACCCTGATCTACATGACTAATCTGATTATTTAATATGGCATTTCGACTCGATTTGATAAAGTGAGGTGCATCATATTGTGCAAATACTTTAATTTTATATTTTAACTTTATCATAATTTTTTTTAAACTTTTTAATTTTTTAGCACTTCCTATTTTTAAAACACAATTGCCATAACCGTTATTAGTAGGCATAGATATGAAATAGAGTCTTCTTTTATTTTTCAGATATTCTCAGCTTTTCAACGATTATCGTATCGCTTGACATTTTAATTTAAAATCAAATTAAAAAAAAAATATAAATTTTGTTATATTATTCAACAAATTTATTTGAATTATTCATCCATATAGTAATTATTAAAATGGATATTTGCGCTATTGGTAAGATAAATCATCAGTTTCTCATGAATACTTAATTATTGACCTATGCTTATTACTGATTTTAGAACATAAAAATTGCCTAACAAAAACATGTCAATAGTATTGTTCCAATATGTAGCAATAGGGTAGATCAATGTAGTTTTAATTTTTTCAAATTTCCAACGGATCCAGCTCGAGCGGATTTATGGATTAAATTTAAAGGGCTTATTAAGAGTGAAATTAAAACGAAAAATAATTTTGTGTGTCAACAACATTTTGCTGAGGAGTTCATAAATTAACTCGTAATGCGATCTCACATTTAAATATAGTCCCCATAACACAAGTAGCAGTGTCTGCTGTACGACAGTTAGATAATGGTCCTATAATATCTACTAATGGATTAAATAGTGTATTTCTCAATCTGGACCTATCAATCCACAACCAAGTTTTGTATCTGTTGGAACACAAATCGAAAGTGATTTGATTGACAAGAACGAGGAGTTTTTAAAGCTTATCAACACAATAAATTGTCTTCATTGTCAACCAAAAAATCATAAAGTGCTAACCAAAAAATACCAATAAATAACGGAACAAAACTTTTAAAATTAAAAACTTAAAACGTAATAATAAATTTTTAAAAAACAAGCTAACGATCATCGATAAAGCCATTGACGTTTTATCAGATGCCAATAATACGAGCAAAATTGTAGCCAAGCTGTTACTCAAAGACGATTATTTCTATAATAATAATGATAAAATATTCGCAAAGTGTCTTTATTTTAAATCTGCAGATACATATAAATATTTGCGAAACACTCTGTCACTTAAATTACCATCTATATCATCACTGCATAATTGGTCACCCACTCAGTTTATACCCACTGGGGTTAACGAGATAATTATGTCAAAATTTAAAATTATTTACGAAAACTACCACAAGAGTCAAAATTGTGCATTTTAAGTTACGATGAGATCTAAATAAAAAAATAATTGAGTCTTAACGTATTGACGGGCAAAATAAACAGTTTTTGTTATGATGGAGTTATAAGAAAACACCAATGTGCCACCTCAACTCTTTTTTGTAATCAAATCATTGATTGGTGGATGGAAGCAGGCACTCGGATATATTTTACTGAATGAATCGATGAGTGATAAAAATTAAGCAGACGCAATCAAAAAATATATAATAATATGTGAAGATAAACTTGGAGTAAATGTCGTTATGGTTACTTGTGACCAAGCAGCATCAAACATTGCGGCTTATGAAATTCTTGGTGTTTTACCCGATAAGCCATACTTCTTGGAAAAGAACAAAAAAATATTTGCGCAATACGATCCACCTCACTTAATCAAATCGGCTCGAAATGCCATGTTAAATAATCAAATTGAACTTGCAGATTAAGGTATAACCAATAGTAATATTATTCGTCTTATTTACGAAAAGGAAAAACACCAGAATGTGAAAATCCAAATAATTTCCAAAAAATGAACGTAAAACTGTGCTATAAGAACTACACTAACTTATACTTAAAATTTTCTTACTAAACTTTCTTTAAAATTATTAATTGTTCATTCATTTTTTAATCTCGAGTTGGTTTAATGGTTTATGAAATGCGTACATACATTTTTAATTTTATTTCTAAGTTTTTACTACTTTTCTGCTTTACAGGTTTCCCCAGAAACTTTTAAATCCTTTGATGAAAATTCAATTCAAACAGCTAATCTTATAGAAAAATTTAACAATATATTCGACTGTCTAAATTCTCGTCATTTTGCATCACAATCTCCGTTTGAACAACCCTTACGTCCAGGTAACAAAATATATAATTATCTCGAGCAGTCTCTTGAATTTTTAAAACAGTTTAAATTTATATCACCAAACGAGAATTATTTTAAATTTATTAAGGGTTTACAAATAACAATTAAAGCGCAATTAATGCTAATAGATTATGTTTCGGAGCATTATGGAATTGAATTCTTACTGAAGGGGAAAGCAAATCAAGATACATTAGAATTTTTTTTCTATTCTTTGAGACAAGGGAGGTTACATTTTTACGCCAACTTCTCATGATATTGGGATCCATTTTGCCAATATATTGAGTATGAAAATTTTATTTAATTTTTTCGTACAATGTCGATTCAACAATTTAAACTAACACACATTCAAGGGTTCGAATGTGATTTTAAAACGATAGAATGATTTTAAACGATTGGATATATAAAATATTTTGTTATTCTAAGATACAAACAACGTCGGTAATATATTTAAGACTTTGCGCAAACGTATTTTTTGGTTTATTTTTCAAATTGGATTTTGAATTGTGTCTCGATTAGTGACTCGAATATCAAATCCTGGACAAACATTGTTTTGAATTGTATTCCGATTGACTATTAAAATTTTGGTAGATATTGAATTATGTAATTTTCAATTTTCATAAAGATCATAATATTTGTTTTAGAAAACTTTTGCTTGGCAATTTTGAAATAAAATTTGACACAATCTATTAAAATTAATATCAGTAATAGATAAACTACTCATACTGTGATTTCGTAAAAATCACATACGAAATATTTCATTGTATGTAGAAGGATTAAGAAACACATCCATAAAGTTCCCTTATTAGATCGGCTCGAAATGGTTTCATTAATAATCAAATTACACACACACACAATATGGAGTAGCTATTGTAGATGTGGTACGAAAATATTTGATGATAGTTAACTAATAGAAAACCATCAATAACCAAACAAGCAGCTTAATCAGTAAGCAATAACGGTATGCTGGAGTAACAAAAAAGTGGTTCAAACTTGTCCAGTAATTTAAGGATAATCGACAACGTCTTTAAAGCAACTACTAAGAATAGATATAAATACATTTAATTATTTAAAAGCTAACCTTTATAAAACAGACGTATCATCGCCTTAAAAAATGTTTACTTTATGTGTAGAATATCGTACGATGTTAATAGCAAGGTTACCAAGTACCAACTCGATATTTCGAACGCCGAAGGTTCTCAGATTAGGTGCAATCGACTATGACAAGGTTTTATTGTGTGCGAGCAAAAGATTTCTAAAACATAAATAAATATAAATAATAATAATTTTGATCTGTATGAAAATTAAAAATTAAATAATTCAACAGCTATAAAAAAAAAGTGGTTACAGGTTTGACGTTGAAGTCACTATTTTTTCTCAGTTCATAACTTATGAAATACCAAAACGTTGGCACAAGATGCAAAGTACATTTGGCCACGTTGCAGTTATCTTGCAATAAAAAATGTTTTTCTATAATTCTTCGTTACTTTTATTAACCTAAAAACATAACAACGTTGTTCTAGTCATAATCAAGTAAAATTGCGTTATGCGCGAGTATTACAGACGTCAATGTATATCTGTGAAGGAATTATTTTATTTTGATGTAGCAAGTATAACAAAGATCGAACAACTTATATATCAGAAAAACAAGGTAGGCAATACAAAATATTGAGCTGAGTTATAACTTGCATTTGCTCATACTCATTCACATAAAATAAACAACAACAAAATATTTTTAGTCAAATTAAATCCACAATATTGGCGGTGGGGTTAAAATCATTATATGTTGACTTCTCTTTTGTTTTGTTTTCGCTGGTCAACTTTTCTGATTTTCAAATGAACAATTTGTTCATATGAAATCTGTTGTACAGCAAAACCAAATACTCTCCAGAATATATTTTTTTTGTTGAATTAAGGCCCTGTCCGATTTCTGTAATAATGAAATAATTTTGACATAAGCGAAATAATATATGGATGCAACCAAATTATTACAGCAACTGCGTGTAATAATTTTGACGTATCTGTAATAATTTTAACACAACAACAATATCGGGCAATAAGAATATATTAAATTCTTGAAAGTATTTTTATATTATATACTCGCATGTATATTAATAATTTTTATTAGCAATAATTTGTATATGCATATAGTATGTTATTAAGATAAATAACACTATATCATTCAAACATTGTAACACAGTGTTCACCACAGTGTTAGCTTAGTACCGCTAGTATTGTAATTGGCAAAAAAAGGGTACTGAGATTCGAAGACTGTTATCGGAAGAGAGATTGAGTTTTTTTTTGCTTGGTTTGGTCAGTCGATGTTGGGAGATAAAATTAAGAAGATCGAAAGAAAAAAAATGATCGAAATAATAAACTCGCTAAATTGTGGACTTTTAATTAATTTGCAATTACTTAGATTTTGTGAAAATTTAATTGATTTGAATCGCGGAAATTGAATTAATTTTAATCAAACATTAACCTGGTAAGTAATGTTTCTGCCGAGGATCACTATATGAATTAAAAATTAATAAACATGTGGTTAACGGTATCCGGTTTTTTTTCACTTCTTGAACTTTCGAGAGCGACTTGACTTTTAACGAATGGTTATTTTTGTGAAATCTAATGTTCATTCCATTTGGAACTTTAAATGAAATTCCGGGTTTTACATTTTAAAATAATTATGAGATTATAAGCTAAAGGTGTGAGGTCAAGGTGAGTTTTAGCAATGGCAGGTACTGTTCACATTCACTTCACTCTGCATTGTTAATAATAGCATAATTGCCGTAGGTACAGATGTCTTACCCACTGTTTATCCCAATTACCTGCCTTAGTTGTTGATGATCCTGTTCTTTTCCCCTATCCCTTACATTATCATTACCTCGTCCTGGTCAGAATTTTCAATTTTTATCCCTCTTCCCTATTTTTATCCAGATCTACTCCGAATCCCTGCGGTCTATGCAAGACTGAGTTCACCTCTTGGAAACCCCACCCCTATACTCCTGAGCTTTAGCCGCGCTAACAATGACCGCTCAAGGGCAATGAACCAGTATCTACTTTCTGACAACGAAATGACG
This sequence comes from Tipula lateralis, assembly GCA_963932295.1. NCBI lineage: Eukaryota > Metazoa > Arthropoda > Insecta > Diptera > Tipulidae > Tipula > Tipula lateralis. The sequence goes on from CAWVQQ010000001.1 coordinate 165,100, forward strand.
TTCAACGGAATCATCACGAATTGATATGCAAAAATTATTAATTCTCTCGCATGAAAATCCACGACGATCACAATATTTCGTTACAACTATATCAGTCAAACTCTACTTCAATCATAATTATGCTTTATTAGAGTTATAAACTATTTTAATATCCACTTAAATATTAATTTGTACTCTTTTTAAAACGTTTTGTAGTTTGAAATTTCAAAATTACTTAATTCGGACAGCAAACGAACTAACATCAAAATATGGAAGAGCAAATTATTTTGCTTATGTCAAAATTGTTTCATTATTATAGAAATCGGACAGGGCCTAAATTTAAAATATGTACATATATTGCAATTAGTTCTCTTACAGACAAATGAAGACTCGATTTTGTTTCGGATTGTTGTTTTGATCGAAATGAAAAAATGTAGATCAATTTAACCAATTTGAATATCTCTTTCTATCTCATGCTTCATCCATAGCAATAATTTGTTTAATCAAAAAAAAACATCGCAAATAAATACAATAAGAAATTTGACGATAGTAGAAACAAAATAAAAGGAAACGTAAAATTTATTAATGAACGATGTAATCAGTTTCATTATTTTATTGATGCTGTTGATAATTTTTTATACATAAAACACATACATATTTTTCATCGAGCAATCTATGAATTTATCTTAGTTTTCAATTCAAGGCTTTTCTCCTTAAATTTTTTCATGACTTTGGTAAAATTAAAGATTTTATGATAAGGTTCGAGGTTCCCGACCAATTTATTATAAAACTCGAATGAAAATGGAATTTTTAATGGCACTAATTTTGAAATGTTCTGGCTATATATCAAGCTTGCGGAGTATCACTTGAAATTATTGTATTGAAATGATCACTTGAAATCGACCAATTACCCCGACATGACCCAATAATCTCTTCTCATTGATCAATTAAAAATTTGTATAATATAAAAATCATAGATTAATTATGAGGTTTCGACTTTTGCTGTAACCTTTTTTTGTACAAAAGTGTTTTCTTTTCGTTGATTGCATATAATAATATATTATCATTACGACTTTCTCCGCTAGGTTTGGTTAATATCGCCACCAATCACTTAAATAGAGACAATATGTCAGGAAATAGTTTTGCTTCTCTTGCAACATGATTTTGAAAAAAAAATTTTTGTTTTTATTTCTGTATTAGTATACAATCATACAATATATAAAATGTGAGCAAAAATGTATTATTTTTTATTTCATCATTTTCAGAAAAATTCAAACTGTCACTGTTTAAATTAATATTTTTATTACGAGACATATTTTCTGTTTCAGTACTAAGATAATGTTTCGGGATTGCTTGGAAACTTAGCCTAGTTTTAAACTCACTAGTATATAAATTTAGGCTCAATGTGGTCGGCACATAAAAATACTTTTTTATTTAGCGGAATTGAATGGAGTGATTTGTTTCCAGAATTTCTTATCCATATATTGCGCCGAGTGTCATTAGAAAGTAGGAACCTTGGTATTCCATATGATGTTTTATTGAAGCAATTAAAATATGCCCAATATTCCATTGTAAGAAATTTTAAATTAAATTATTAATTATTTCGTTGTATCACACGAGATAACAAAAACTGTTTATACGCAAAAATAATAGGGTTTTTGATATGTATCGCAATTTGTTCGGATATCCAACAGCTTAATAAAACCGAATTGGTCACCTCCTGCGATAAATCTGATTACTGTGATGGAATTTTATGGGTAACATGATAAACGTTCGTGTTAATAAATACAATTCCTACATATATCAGTGGCGTACCGAGGGGGAGGGGCTAGGGGGGGTTCAAACCCTCCCCATTAGGCTTTATAATTTATAGAAAATCTCCGATGGTCATTAAAAAGCATTTAATGAAAGGTCATGTTTTTAATTACGTATGTTTTTTACATCAACCAAATAAATTCTCTCTAATTTTACGATACGTGTGAACTTCCCTAATTTTAACTCAACGAAACTTAAATCCAAACCTTACTTAATACATGGAAACATGGTTCAAATATGAAAAATTGTAGTGCATTCTGTGAATGCAGACAAAATCTCCCATATAACAAGTCGTCAGGCTTCAACACACTAAAAGGTTTCTGCCAGACATTAGGTAGTATTGGCGTATATTTACGCCAAAATAGAATAACGTAATTAATAGATTGTGTAAAATTTAACCAAACAAACAAGAGAATGGTAGGGGAAGCAATATAAAATGCAAAAATTGGAGAAAATAACATTGTTTTTTAATTTTTTATTTAAAATTTACATTGTATTGTGTTGTAAATAACTAACATTATGAAATGTCTGGCAAATCATAGTGATATTTGCGATTTAAAGAATTTGGATAGATTTTAGTAAAGGAGGTTTCAATGCACTTGTAAAATAATCACTAAACAAAAACGGGAGTTGATATGTGCGTTGTTTGTATGTATTGCGACATTTCGACTATAGGAAATTTGGATTGCAATACATATGCAATAATTGCATTTTGTTTTTCACATATGTAAATGTAACTATCTGTATATTATGAAATTTCAATTATTTAGCTAGTTTGATTTGTATTGGAATTTGGAAATTGTGATTTAAGTGCTGTCGTAATTATAATTAATTTCAAAAATTAAAAATAAAAAACGTCGTATTTGTGTAAACCTGTAATCTGTTAAATAATAAATATTGGATATTAAATAAATAATAAATTTGGTATTACTGTGGTTACTCTACTAGAAAGTGATTTTTCGTTTTGTGTAATATTATATTTAAAAATGGCCGATGGTAAAAGAAAATTAAAAAACTCTACTTTAACGTCTTTTTTTACTAAAAAAAAATAAAATGTCGTTAGAAGATAATACAGTAACTTCTCAAAATATTAGTAGTAGTGTTCAAATTCTTGAAACTGGTTCAGATATGATACCATTAAAAGTAATGTTAGTTTTGGAAACAACCTGGAGATTGAAGGTAATCCTACAAATGATATAAGTATTTTAAAGCAAATACAGATGAAAACCGATTTATTAATTTTAAAAACGTTTGGTATCCAGATGAAACATTTAAATTTCCTGCGCGAGGTGTATGTAATTTAAAATTCCAATTCTCTAAGCTGACCAGATGGAAATGGCTGGTATACTCAAAAGCTTTGGATGGTGCATTTTGCAAATATTGTGTATTTTTTCGTTAAATCATGGTGGTGTGGGACATCAATCGTTAGGTAAACTAGTAAAAAATCCATTTTTCGTTTGGAAGGATGCTATTACAGTTTTCAACCAACATGAAGCAAATGAGTATCACAAAACCTCTTTTATTCGTGCACAAAATCGTCTAGCAATACAGAAAAAGTCTACCGAATCTGTAAACATTTTGCTTGACTCGGCTTTGAAACAGCAAATATTGGAAAATCGCTCCAGATTACACCCTATAATTCAAACAATTATATTTTGTGGCCGCCAGGGCATTTCGTTACGAGGACATGAATATTCAGGAAGTCTTACTGAAATGAAACCGTTTCACAACGACGGGAATTTTCGTGCACTTTTACGTCTCAGATTACGATCTGGAGATGAAACATTAAAATCCCATTTAGAATTATATACTAGGAATGCCACATACATTAGCCCAAAAATTCAAAACGAGATTATTAGTGTTTGTAACCGCTTACTAATACGTAATATAGTAGATCGAGTTAATGCTGCCAAATGTTTTACAGTCCTTGCTGATGAAACAAGTGATATATCAAATATCGAGCAGTTTTCTTTATGTATTCGTTATTTAGATTCTGACCAAATTCGTGAAGATTTTTTGCAGTTTATTCCGGTTACTAACCTAACTGGCAAAGGTCTCGCAAGTGTTTTATTAGAAAGAATTGGTAAGCTCGGTATTGATACCCAATACCTAATAGAACAAGGCTACGATGGAGCATCTTCAATGAGTGGACATTTTCATGGTGCGCAGAAATATATAAGAAATATACATCCTTTAGCGTTATATGTTCATTGCGCATCACACAGCTTAAATTTAGCAATATCGGACGCTTGCGACTTAGCTTGTATAAGAAATTGTATGGGGTCTTTATCTAGTATTTATAATTTTTTTAATACTCCTAAACGCCAATCAATTTTGACACAAGTCATAAATGACTGCCTTCCCGAATCGTCAGCTACGCACTTGAAACAATTATGTCTTACCAGATGAGTACAGCGACACGAATCTGTAATAGTTTATTTACAGCTGCAAAGTGCAAATTTCATCTTGGGTTGACAAATCGACATCGTCGTTAGCAGCACAGTTATTATCGGCGATAAAAAGTGTTGAATTTCAATTAGACGTTCATGTTATAGCACAAGTTTTCGCAGTGACTCTTCCTCTAAGCCGGTTCCTGCAAACCGAAAACTTTGACCTAGCAGCTGCCATTGTAGTGGCTGGTAACGTACAAAATGTTTTATCCGATATGCGTCGCGATGCCAGCAATTTGTTTGCAGGTATATTTAATGATGTAACAAAAATCTGTGACGAATATGATATTACTATTCGTATTCCCCGTCGTGCCGGAAAACAAATGCATCGGTGTAATATTGATACTGAAACTCCAGAACTAACACTGTAAGTGAAGAAAGATTAAATGGTTTAGCGATGATGTATATTCATCGTGATATTAGCATTTCAATCGAAGAGGTTTTAAATGAACTGGGGCAACAGTCAAGACGATTGAATATAAAATTATAAATCTCGATATAGATATACGATTGTTATTAATAAAACTATTTTTTGCCTGAATTTTTTGTTTTTTTTCTAAATTCTCCCCTTTATGAATTCCTCGGTACGCCTCTGACATAATATATAACATCAAAACAAAAATATTTTAAATAGAATCAGCTGATATAATTTAAACTAGTGTTGATATATTTTAATAAATAACAAAAAATTTAAAAAATTTAAGGCTACTCTAATTGTTTTTGCATAAATAATTGCATCCTAGTCTATCATAAACCTCGCATATTACTGTTAGTGTTGCTCTTCATTAAAACATGCGTAGCAATGTAGCATGAAACATCACATTTAAATTATTGTTGTAATTTGCAGTAGTACTATTGTAGTGTGTATGATGCAGTTTGTTGCATTACTATGGGAGTTCAGTGTTAATCGTGACTCTGCGCGAACGTGTTTATCGGTAAATGCTAATCTAATTAAAAAAAGGCGGTAACTGATATTTGATCAGTTGCACTTATTATGCTGTAACCTGGTTTTAGCCGGTCAATTGAAATGGTTTGATTTTATCCATTAATTGATACGGTGAATTGTTTTCGAAGGCGTCTACTAACTTTAAATGGACCTTCGAATGGAGGAGATAATCCCGTGCGAATCTTGTCTGTTCTTACGAACACAAATCACAAGTGGCGAGTGACTTCGGCACAAAAACGTCGTCATGTTTAACCTGACGTGGTGATTTCGCAACAAGATCCTGCATGGTTTATCTCAGTTGGTCGACGACTGTGTCGCTAGTTGGTAAAGGTGAAAGAGGATTTTCGACGTAAAACTTACCTGGTAGCTTGATGGTTTGTCCATAAACCATTTTAGCATGTGAGCACTTCAGATGTTCTTTCACTGTTGCTCGGATACCAAGTGAAATGATCGGTAGTTCCAAGCTCCAATGCTTCTGGCCATTAAAGTAGCTTAGAGTTGCCGGTGGAAGTGTTCGAACATACATTGGCCTGTGGATGATAAACCGCTGTACGTATATGAGTTGAGCCAAGGAGTTTTGTTTACTAAATAAAAAGTTGACAAATATTGTTGCAATGGTTGCAGCTGACATCCACACAAGTGAGAATATAAGAGTATCAAATAGATGAAGGAAGTGGTCTTACGATGTCCATATGGATATGTTCGAATCGACCTGATGAAATTTCGAACTGTCCATGGGGTGATTTTGTGTGCCGATGGACTTTAGCACGTTGGCAGGATAAACAAGACTGAGTCCATTGGCTTACGTCTTTGTTTATACTAGACCAAAAATAACGAGTAGTAACCAATTTACGAGTAGCACGGACACCAGGATGTGATATGTTATGTAATGCGTCGAAGATAGCCCGGCGTTGTGGTTCTGCTATGTACGGGCGGTTGTAACCCGCAGATATTTTGCAGAAGATTCCAAGGCCGGGTTGTTTGACAAGCGCTAGTTGCAGTGATTAACTATTGCGACATTTGGAACCAGAAAGTAAATTCTGAAGTTCTAGACGAATCGACGATTGTTTTTAAGTCGAAGTGATTCTCGACTGTGGCCAGTTCGTTATAGGTTGTGCGGGATAATGTGTCCGCGACAACGTTGTCTTGCCCGTGAACATGCTGGATGTCAGTGGTAAATTAACTAATATAATCCAAGTGGCTAGATTGCCTCGGATTACGTTCAGTTTTAGACTTAATTGCTTTAGTCAGAGGTTTGTGGTTGGTGTAAATTGTAAAGTTCCGACCTTTAACAAAATATTTGAAGTGTTTTATCGCTAGATATATTCTAAAAATTCCCGATCGAATGCGGAATATTTCTTTTCGGCATCCGAAAATTTCTTAGAAAAGAATCCCAAAGGCTCCCGACACGTATTATCGTACTGTTGTAGGACAGCGCCGACAACTGTGTTTGACGCGTCGGTTGTAATCTTAAGGTTTGAGTCTCTTAGTGGATGACGTAGAAGTGTTGTCTTCGCAAGTTCGGCCTTAAGTGACGTGAATGCTAGTTGACATTCATCGGGCCAAGAAAAATTCTTAGCTGTTTTGGGCTTACGTAGAAGTAATGCCAGGTGGTTGTGAACTGGTGCGAGTATTTCAGCAAACTTCGGTATAATTCGGTGGTAGTAATTTACCATGAATCGCTGAATGTGCTTAATTGAGCTAGGAGCTGGGAATTCCGTAATGGCGTTAATTCGTTTTTCTGACGGCAAAATGCCATTAGGGATTATCTTGTGGCTGAAGAAATCAAGAGTTGATACGCCGAAAACGCATTTAGAACTGTTGATATGAACATCAAACTCAGTCATCTTTTGGAATAGTTTTTCTAAGTAAAGCTTGTTTTGTTTCTCAGATTGTGATGCCACAAGAATGTCGTCAATGTAGACGAAAACGAAATCAAAATCGTGAACAACTTGATTCATGAATAGCTGAAACGTTTGTGCGGCATTGTGTAGACCGCATGGCATTCGAGTAAATTCGAAAAGGCCGAATGGGGTCGTAATTGCCGTTTTATGTACGTCTTCAGAAGCTACGAAAATTAAGATCGATTTTCGAAAAAATTTTGCAAGCATGTAAGTGCATGGAGAAATTTTGAATGTGGGGTATCGGGTAACGATCAAGTGTTGTGGCCGTGTTCAACCGACGATAATCTCCACATGGTCGTCAATCGTGATCTTTCTTTTTCACCAAGTGTAATGGACATGAAACGGGGGATGTCGATGGTCGACAAATCTCTATTTCCATCATATGTTGAAATTCGGTCAGTGCGGCCTTGTGTCGAACTGGATCTAGTCTACGAGGCATGTCACCCGTAGATGGCCTGCTGTTACAATATGATGAACAACGTTGTGTCGGATTGGCAGTCTGTAATTTGGCTGTGAGTTGTGGAAACTTTTTCAGCAGAGTGCCGTAGCCGTTATTGATCGTAAAATGGATCAGTGTCGGTGTATCGAGTCGAACCATGATGGCATTGATTGACAGCTTAGTCGCTGAATCAATCAGCCGTCTGAATTTACATAAAAAGTCGGCGCCAATGATCGGGCGATTCACAGCATCAAGTGTAAATGCATGTGTGAAGGTTCGCTTAAGCCCGAGGTCCACCTGTAGCAACTTGGTGCCGTAAGTGTGGATGGTTTTGCCATTGGCAGCCGATAGAACTAGATCAGAATTTCGTTTAAATACACCAAATTGGTTTTTGTAATTCGGTTAAGTAATTCGGTAATTGCTAGATAAGTAATTCGGTTTATTCGTTTGAATGCGAATAACCGAGACGTATTTTGGGTGTTTGTGATTTTGGTCCCGTCCTAGTGACTTATGTGTTTTTTAAATGGTGTCTTGCTTCGATCTCGAAGCAAGCCACTCAATTTGGCCTCGAGCCGAGTAAGCCTGGATTCGAGTGACCCACTATTTTTACTCGTTGACGCAACATGGTTGGTACGAACAGTAGGACGGGATTCCCGAAAAGAAACTTGCGATATGCTTGATTGTTGTTAGCCGATGTTAATGACCTCGTACATCTTGTCCGATGTTTTTGCTAGCGTTTCAAGCTATATAGTATGAGGTTGTGCGACAAGAGCTAATATAATTAATTCGGGCATCTTCTTAATCCACAGTGTTCTTATGATTTTGTCTGTGAAATTGTTTCCCGTGAGTATACGGATCCGTCTTAGTGCGTCGGATGGTTTAAGGTCACCTATCCCTTGGTCGGTGATGTTGGCTTCTAACTGCCTCTCAAACGACGGCGCTAATCGTTTCAACAACACTCGTTTGAGTGATATATATTGATCTGTGATTGGTGGATTTGCAAGAAAATCCGAGATACTGTCGTATGTCTCTGGCGAAAAGGACGACACCGTATGCAAATATCTTTGTTTTCTGTTTTTATTGCATGAAGTTCAAATTTTATTTCGGCCAGCAAAAACCAATTTTGAGCTTTGTGCGGCCAAAATGGTTGTAATTTGATAACATTGCTTGTGGCTGATATCTCCAAGTGTTTTTGTTCATAGGTATCCATGTTATCCGAGCCTTATTTGTTGTTAGCTGTTATTTGTTGTTCCCGTTGTCCATTTCGGTTCGAGAAGTAATTATTTTGAGGATTGCAAATAATTATTGATATAATTGCACAACGTCAACAAATAAACAATAGCTTGTGACCGCACGAAATGTATATATAATTATTGTTGATTATATTTTGTGTCCATGCTAATTCGCTAGGTGGCAAAATGAGACTGTGTTACGCAAAGAGATATCTTCTGCGTAAACCAAATGTGTATGTGGTGAACGAATTGCAATTAGTATAAACAAATAATTATTTTATATGATTGCAATACGTGAGCCGCCACAAAATAAACGAAAAAAAATTATTATCGATGATACACGACCAAAAACAACAAATTTAAATGGCAAGGCACTGGCAACCTAGCTTTCTTTTATTGTTATTTTTGTAACTGGTTGATGATCATTAAGATTTGGTTGTATGTATTATCTCACATCTTGACCCGAATCAGCTCTTTTGAAATTATTAGACCCTGTGGTATCAATCAAAGCTTGAGATGTTTTACATGCATTAAACGGCCGACTGATCCTTAATGTATTCAGGTTCGACGATAACAAGTGTTCTGCTTATATTCTATATAGTGATATTTTGAGGGCGAAGATCATCAACCCAAATAATACACGAAAAATAAATCAATATATAGTTATGGTGATCATTTCCGCTCCAATGGCGCACTGATTCAAGCTGTGGCAGTTGGAGCGGTAGGTACTGGATTCGAATTCCAATAGGGATAAAATGTAAACGGGATATTTACCTTCTGATAACTATCGGTGTTGTGAATGAACACATCTTTGAACTCCTGTTGTAGTTTAGAAGTCATATGACCGACCCATTTTCCATGTCAGTACTATAGGCTAGCATGAAATGTATTCTACGTAAATCGGACCTATAGCCGCACGTCAAAGGGGTGTCTCACAATGAGCCTGAGTTACGAATGACACAAACCAAACATACATTTTGATCATATAACATTCAATGTTATGACATCACAAAATTAATACTCTTCCAGGCGTATTGGGAATTATAGGGATACATTTTCAAATACAGCATATCATGAGATGACCCATAGATGTTTTTTAAGTACTCCAGTTTTAACTATTGAGGCGATACGAATACATATCACGAATTAAGAATGGTTCTTATACCTACTTAACTTGACGCCCAGGTGGTGCAGTGGTTAAAGCTGCGGCAGTTGGAGCTTGGAGGTACCGGGTTCGAATCCCGATAGGAGCAGGATGTAAAAGGGATTTTCACCATGAGATTACGATCTGTGGTGTGAATGAACACAACTATGACCCCCTATTGGAGTGCAGAACTCATGGGCCGACCTTTCTTCCATGTCAGCACTATAGGCTGGCATGGAGCTATGCAATGTGCAGATGGTTATGAAAATCGGACGTATATCCGTACGTCCTCGATTTGTCTGTAATGGCGTAAAAGTAAGGACAAGTAGGGAGTGCCTTGAGCCCCAAAACAGATTAGATATAAAAAAACCTATGAACTAACAAAAATAACTTTACCCAACAATCTCAAATGTTTAATGTAAAAATAATATGTAACTCTCTAACAGATTATACTAATTATGTAGTAAGAAAATGGGTTTGTTGCGGATGATCGTCGTAGTAGTTTCTGTAACTAATATTCCTTTTCCTTAGAACCATTAATGTTTGAGTTGCAGGTCGGTGTCCAAATTTTCAACTACGTGATTATTATCAAATCACACGACAATTCAAATTATTGAACAATTTATGTAATTTTTTACAAAAGCTGACTGTTGTGTAAGAGCATATTTTTTATTTTCAGCCACAGTGCAACTGAAAATTTGAGCTGCTAATGCAACTCGCATTTTGTCGAACGTATTTGGATATAAATGGCAATGCGTAATATAAGGATCAGTAGCGTATAGTTCATTTAATACTCTCTAGTTAACTGTTTCTCAATATTTGCTTACATTAAATTATTTCGGAATGATTTCATTTGACGTGGAACATCAAACATGACACAAATAATTTTAAAAAATTGGGGTTTGTCAGTTATGCTTAATAATTTGTAGGACTTTCTAATGTTAGATCCTTGATCTTGTACTGACCGTGCACAATAAATATAATTATGATCCAACAGCTTAATGTTCTTACTAATTATTATAATTATAAACAATATTCACCAGATATTTCTTTGACCGAAGTATAATGTAAAAAAACATATTTGTATTTAGAAAATATTAATAAATAACGGAATAAATACCAAACATTTTAAAAGTCAATAGAAACCAATTAAAAAATCGAAAAGAAACCCAAAAACCAAGGAAAATCGCATACGCAAAATTCAATATAAATTTCCAACGTTGCGTTGCAATAACCAAATATTTTATATATTCCTTGGTTAATTTTTAAATGCAAAAAAAAAACATGATAACGTTGTCTTATTCACAATAAAATAAAATTGCGTAATATATGAGTTATATACACATCAATGTATGTGTGAATGAATTATTTCATTTTGATTAAGTACAGACACTAACAAAGATCGAAAATACTACAATGAACGCAATAAAAAAATATTACACCGAGTGATGAAAATTTGTGTTAAATAAAAATTTTCAAACTAAGCAACACAAATAAGAGAATATAGAGAACAAAATGCAAATCTGAATGATTTTTCAGCTATAAGTTGTAAATTCACACTTATAATCGTAATATTTATATTACCGTAATATAAATATGTACGCTTGTTTGTCTTATTATTTACATGCATTTATGTAAATTCGCATATATGCATGCCTAAATTAGTAGGTTATACCATATATGTAGTAGGTGTAAAACAAAAATCACATTTCCACCTTTGATGTACATTTTAAAGGCATCTTTTCAATTGTTAAACCACGACAGTGATGCCACCTTACTACAAATGTAGCAGATCTACTACATTTTTTAGTCCTAAAATTTTATGTACGTATTTTTTAGTTTCTACTACATTTTGCAAAATTTTTATTTAGGCGGTTGCATGTGTGCGGCTCAAATTTGTGTGACTCAAAAAAATACGCTCTCAACTAATAACAACTAAAGAAAAGTTAAAAAAAAATTACCGGTAAAATAAAAGAGTTGAAATATTTTTTTCGAGCCGCAATTATGCGAGCGCCTTTATTTTTTCTCTATCGCCTTAGAGTTAGGAGGGGATTCCCCTATATTTACACATACATTGTTTCTGTCATTCTGTGTCAAACTGAAATTCAATTTGAAATTATTTTCTAACTATTTTCTCTAAGTACTGTGCTTATGCATAATTCTGGTGTAATTATAATTGAATTGTTTAGTATTTTTATTATATAATAATAATATTTAATAATCGATAATTGTTATAATGAAAGGGTATTTTCAACCAATAGATAAAATACGGTGAGTTGACCATACAATTTCTTTCTGTTGAAGGTTATGTTATTTTATTTTGAACGCTGTGTTATTTAATTGCCTTTAAGAGATCCGAGGCCATCAACATTCACAGCAGCCATTACATCAACCGATTCACCAAATCACGGAAATGATCAAGATGATGAATGTTTGAGTAATTCAACCTTCAATCCGCCAAAACTGAAAAAAATATTCACAGAAATACAAAGATGAGTGGCAAATTAAATATCCTTGGCTTTAAAATTTGAATGGCGACTCATATTGTAAATTATGTAATAAAACAATGGTGAACAACAAGCGCATATTGCCAGGCATGAGCAATTTTCCAAACTTCATCAAGAAAAACTGAAGTTTTCGAAAGAAGTTCAAAAAATTGACGAGTCGTTTATGGAGCAAAAGGTGTTAAAAAAAATCAAGTTGAAATGATGAGTGTGATGTATGCTATACAGCATGAATTACCATTCACTATAATGGATTCATTGCCGAAGTTAATACTGAAAATATCACCTAATTCTGTACCAGCACAACAATTAAAATGATGCCGTACTAAGGCGAGAGCTTACATCAACACCATAATCGGGCCATTTGCTGCTGAAAAAATATCGAAAATCTTACGTAAGCGATATTTCTCAATAGTAATAGACGAAACGACAGATTTGACAACCAAAAAACAGTTAGTTATAATAGTTCGTTATTTCGATGAAGTTTTGAATAAAGTTGTTGATAATTTTTTTGGTTTAATAGAACTTAATGCTTCCACAGCTTCAGAAATTGTTGAAGTTTTAAAAAATCATTTTCTGAGCTACAATATCAGCTTTAAAAATATTATTGGACTTGCAACTGATAATGCATCGATTATGGCAGGAAACCTAAATGGTGTAAAAGCTAAGCTCCAAGAGCTAAATAGCGACCTATTTTTTTTTTGGGCTGTTCTTGCCATTCTTTAGCATTGTGTATGTTTATACAGTGTTTAAAAATGTTTACCTGCTTCAATTGAAAAGAACATTAAACACATATATAACCACTTTTCTCACAGCCCAAAAAGATTAAATGACTTCTCGAATTTTTCAAACTGATTTCAATCTACAAAATCATAAAATATTAAGAATTTGTAAGACACGGTGGTTGTGCTTTGAAGCAGTTGTTGCCAGAATTTCAAATAAGCAAACGGTTTCAACTTACCGATAAAAAATTGGATATGCTTGGTAACTGCAATATAGAAAAAATTGTGGACGGTAGTATGCCTTCGATTCGACCATTGGTGGTTAATTTTCCTTTTCTTAATGAAAATATAAAAATTGAAGTATTAAACGAGCAATGGGGTAATTTAATTGGCAATAAAGCAATTTGTTCAAAAATTGATATTTCATTTGACGGTGTTCAAAATTGGGTGAAAATAAAAAATATCAAAAACCAATTAGAAGATTACATTAATGCCGAATTAGAAGATTACATGCTAGTTCTTATTTCACTGCCGCATAGTAGCGCTTCTGCAGAAAGGGCATTTTCCTATTTAAATAGGATAAAAAACCAAAAAACTAATAGGCTCGAAAATAAGAGCATCCAAAATATAATGTTTTCGAGAACATTACTTAAAGAAATTTGTGGGAGTGAAATTTATGTTCCTGAAGAAAATGTATCCAAATTTGCTTCAAAATACAAATTTAAAGAAGGAAAATTTGAACTATTATAAAAATAGTGTTATTTATTTATTTTATTATATCATATTTATTTTATTTTATTGAAAATATTTTCATTTATGAATTTGTGATAGTTGAAATGTTTTGTGGATTTAATAAAAAGTCGTTATTTTCAAATTATGTGTATATTTCTTAACCTGCTACTGTTTAAAAGAAAAATGTAGTAATCTGCTACAATAATTTTAAAAAATGTAGCAGATCTGCTCAAAAATTCAAACCAAAAGGTGGCATCACTGAACCACGACCAAGATGTTAACATTCAACTTGCTTTAAAATGACTTAAGGTGAAAATTTATATAAATTAAGGAAATCTGCGTAATATAATAAAAACAAAATATTCAAGTGGTAAATACCTTTATTTAAACTTAAATATTTTTTTAGTTAACTTCATTCATTTAGTTATAATTTTATTTACTTATAGAAACATAAAATAGAAACGATACATTATTTGTACTAATAGTTAAACTAAAACAATAATATATAAAGCAAAATCTAATTCAATTAGATACATTTAGGATTAAACTAATAAATTAATAATTCAATTTAATTAAATTTTTAATAATGTATATATTTAATTTATTTATAAAATTATTAATTTTTGATATGTTGTTTATATGATTTTTTCCCTATAATATTATTTATAACGGGTGATTTTTTTGTGGTTAGGATTTTCATGCATTAGTATTTGACAGATCACGCGGGATTTCAGACAAGGTGTCAAAGAGAAAGATGCTCAGTATGCTTTGACATTTCATAACTGAAGCCGAACGATCTGCCACAACGTCGAATTTTCAGTGAATGGGCCCTAGAAAAGTTGGCAGAAAATCCGCTTTTTTATCGACAAATTTTGTTCAGCGATGAGGCTCATTTCTGGTTGAATGGCTACGTAAATAAGCAAAATTGCCGCATTTGGAGTGAAGAGCAACCAGAAGCCGTTCAAGAACTGCCCATGCATCCCGAAAAATGCACTGTTTGGTGTGGTTTGTACGCTGGTGGAATCGTTTGTTTGTTTGTTTTTTAACTCTACAATCTCTTTCGGGGCTCGAGGCACTCCCAACTCTTTCGCGGTTCGCTTATTAACGTCCTACCTTACGCCATTACAGCCAAATCGAGGACGTACGGCTATAGGTCCGATTTACGTAGAACCATCTGCACATTGCATAGCTCCATCCCAGCCTATAGTACTGACATGGAAGATGGGTCGGCCCATGAATTCTGCACTCCAACAGGGGGTCATAGTTGTGTTCATTCACACCACCGATCGTAATCGTGTGGTGAAAAATTCCTTTGCCATCCTGCCCCTATCGGGATTCGAACCCGGTACCTCCCGCTCCAACTGCCGCAGCTTTAACCACTGCTACGCTGGTGGAATCATTGGACCGTATTTTTTCAAAGATGCTGTTGGACGCAACGTTACGGTGAATGGCGATCGCTATCGTTCGATGCTAACAAACTTTTTGTTGCCAAAAATGGAAGAACTGAACTTAGTTGACATGTGGTTTCAACAAGATGGCGCTACATGCCACACAGCTCGCGATTCTATGGCCATTTTGAGGGAAAACTTCGGAGAACAATTCATCTCAAGAAATGGCCCGGTAAGTTGGCCACCAAGATCATGCGATTTGACGCCTTTAGACTATTTTTTGTGGGGCTACGTCAAGTCTAAAGTCTACAGAAATAAGCCAGCAACTATTCCAGTTTTGGAAGACAACATTTCCGAAGAAATTCGGGCTATTCCGGCCGAAATACTCGAAAAAGTTGCCCAAAATTGGACTTTCCGAATGGACCACCTAAGACGCAGCCGCGGTCAACATTTAAATGAAATTATCTTCAAAAAGTAAATGTCATGGACCAATCTAACGTTTCAAATAAAGAACCGATGAGATTTTGCAAATTTTATGCGTTTTTTTTTAAAAAAAGTTCTCAAGCTCTTAAAAAATCACCCGTTATAATGTTTCAAGAAAAAACGAGAAAAAATTCTTAAGTTTGAGAAATTTCTTTGGGGTATAATATATTGAAGTTATAAAATATGTTAAACATAAAGTTAATAAACCTAATACATTTGAACTGTCCAATTTTAGAAAAATTACTCTTCAAAGACAACATAACTGTGACACTTATCATTCGTGAATGTATCTGAAATAAGATAGTTTTAAATGTTAAAAATTAGTAATATAAATATGTTGAAGCTTTTAGACTTGATAACTCAAATCTATAGTTATTTCTATTTACAAACCTAAGGTTTCAATAACATAGATTGAGTAGCAGTCTTAACGGTTAGCCTATCTTTTCACCAATTTTTGATGTTTCCCTTTGATACAGTCGCGGATATTTTTTGTTTGCTTATTTTCCAAGACCGAACAAAATCATTTTTAATTTTGACAGGAGTTATGACCATTAATTACTCGAGGTGTTAAAAAGCAAATTCCATTTCAAATAGAAATGGGCATTTTTCTTGTATCTGCTGAACATAAGGTAGGCAATTGCGATCGTCAAGAAAAGCACTCTTTCATAAACTGTTTAACTGTCTCACGTTCTTTTATTTAATATTTAATGGATGGATGGATCATTTTTTTCTCTTGATGGGACCTGGGGAAGACATTAATTTTATTTGAAACCTTCAGAGAAGTTTAAATGTTCAGTCGTCGCACCACCGCGTTATTCTGGTGGAGGCCACTTAATGATATGGGAATGCGTATCGTATGACATAGTGTTGTTCAGATTACTTTGCTATGAGGGAAAGTTATGGTAAAAGCCGTTCTATGAATCTTCTAAATCGTGTGGCGTTAGTGGCTGGATTGATTGATTGATTGATTGATTGATAGGACTGTAGGACCAAGCGCTAGGCAAGATTCCCGGATAACGCCGGGCCTATTCCTACAGCCGTTTACATAAAACGATAGGTAAGGATAGGAAGGTATATTAGTTAGGAAAGAGCGACCCGGTTACAGACACCATGACAGTCGGTACTAAACTACTATTATCAAAAGACAATCACAATTTTAATCTACTAGTCTGCAATCGCCAGTCAGCATTCTCCAGTCCGCAACACCTATCCGCTCTTCTGTATTTTGAATAAAATTAAAACTAAATTAAAATTAAAATTCTAAATAAATTTATTAGTTGGTCGCTCAGGAATCTGTAACTTAATTAATTCATGTTATTATTTATTTCAACTCCCATCCGCACAACTAACCTAATTAGAACATAAGTATAGAACTACGAAGGAAATTGTTTTAACTTATGGCTCAGGTATCTGAAACAATTTAATTAATTTGGTATGATAGTTTAAGCCATTCATTACG
Organism: Tipula lateralis; assembly: GCA_963932295.1. Classification (NCBI taxonomy): domain Eukaryota; kingdom Metazoa; phylum Arthropoda; class Insecta; order Diptera; family Tipulidae; genus Tipula; species Tipula lateralis. Next base: position 182,297 of record CAWVQQ010000001.1, read on the forward strand.
ATAATGTTACCATAAGTCTGCAACATGCTCATCAGAGAATCAAAATAGACTAGGGCGACTATCTTCGACAGAACCATTTTCCTGTTACATAATTAATACAATAATATAATTTGTTAGTAAGATCTATATCATTTTTGCACTAACATTGGTTATTATTTTTATTAGGATAGGGAGGACATTTATAATTCCATCATATGTATTTGTGTTACCTCCACAGTTGAAACTGGAGTATTGTTAATTATTCTGGAGTCTTCTCATCATATGCTGCATATAAAGTTGCGTCCCTATATTTACAGATCCACCACCATCTAACGCGAGGGACAGTATTTATTTATTTTATGACTCGACAGCATTTCCTATACATACATTCGTGTATAGGGTTAATTATTTATATAAATAAATAATTGAGTAAGTTAACTATAACCTGCAACTTAGCTATAACGTATTAAAATTAAATCATTTACACAAAATTCTAAAAATAAATTTACTAGATAGGAATCTGTAACCTAATTATTATTAATTTTATTATTTATTTCAACTCCAGTCCGTACACCTATCAAAGTTAAATAAAAATTCAAAACTCTTAATTAATTAACTTGCGGCTCCTGAATCTGTAACCATAAATTAAATTAATATGGTATGCTAGATTAAGTACCCGTCAACCATTACGCTGATGATACCATAATATTAGAATATGTTTATCAGAACATCAAAATAAATCTCTGAAAACGTTTTACATTCCAAAATTATGTACATCTTTTTTAAAATAAAATAAACTTTCCTTGTAAACTATAATCATATTTACACTTATATAAATAATTAAAACCAAACCTTTTCCATAAATTATTATTATTATTTTTATATTACTGTAATACAATGTAATTGCAATGCAATGCTCGTATTATGGTCGTGATCAGGTATGTCACTTTACTACAAATGTAGTAGATCCGCCCCGACCTTCACCGTTCATAAATCAAAAAGAACAATTGATATTGTCTTCAAAAAGCACCCTTAAATCCCAATACGAAACTTAATAAATTGAATTTACGCATGGATAACCCACAGGCACGTATGCACGACACACAGGCAATAAAGCAGGTAGAGATGCCACATACATGCAGAAAGTATGGAGCAGAAGCACCCCAAAAGTAGAAGAAATCGACACCCCTCGGAGCGAACCCTATTCAAGCAAACCAAACACGATCCAAACTCAACATTCAACCAAACATACATCTCTTAGTTTTAAAGAAACTCTAACACGAGAACCAAATCGTAAGCAACCAAAATACAAACTCATGCATCCTCAACAACGGGACACCAACCTATACAAAAATAAAAAGTGCAGACCTATCTCAACTGACATCCAACAGACCGAAATCCATCCAAACACCCCACATTTCAGCGAATAACTTCCTCAGCTTCCAACAAATACTACTCGCGTCGAAAACCCCACATGCCAACAGAGGCTCCCAACCGCCATCGCAACAAGCTCAACTCTTATGCCCGTCCCAATCTCATCCAGCCCCGAAACCCCCCTCCCTCCAACTACAGCAGTACCATGAGACAAAGAACAAATCACAAGCATGCAGCTACAAATACCTACAAAAACCGTACAAATTTTTCCAAGACACTCCTGGACAATCCCAGCCCACTCCAGAATCGTGCGACATCCTCCAAAAATCCAGCCAGAACATCAAAACATCCCGACACTCTACAGAATTAAATGCTTCCAAACCGCCACTGCAAAACTGCCACAGTCCCGCCGACACCCAAACATTCTAATAGTTCTTAGTCCCCGCCCGACCCGTCACAAACTTCCAGACTAAGCAACCCTCAAAAACAATCCCAAAATGTTCCTTCGATAATGGAAGACAGACCCGTGTTCTTCCTCAAATCTTAACACTCCTGCCCTACAAAATCCCTGTGGATGTGTACACTTTTCTTATTACCTATGTGTATACACACACACGTACCTACACAGTTGAAATCTGACAAATTGATAAATTTAATAAGATAAGATAGTGTACATATATAATATAATATATGTAATTAGATAAAAAAGATCGCTTCTCTGTTTCACTGGGGTCTCGTCAGTGATTTAATTTTGATCTCCTATTAGGTATTATATATTGTTTTTGTTCCATTCCTGTTGAAAAATTATTTGTTGTTTTTTCCTTATATACTTGTAGAATTCGTGAATAAATAATAGTATACAAATTCTTGTTGTTGTTGTTAATTCGTTTTTTTTTTATTTTCCTGTATTGTTGTTTTCGTTTCTTATTCCTTTATTATTGTTGTAATTCCTTTTGTTTTAGTTTTTCTTAGTTAAAAAGATGTATACACTCACATAATACATACACAATTATTAGATATTTTTATTTTTGTTAAGGGGTCCCAACATAAATAAATATAATCACAAATCCAATATGTACTCGTATACTACTCTACTATTTGCAATCAAACAAAATATGCAACAAAATATATTTGATTAATTGAATAACAAAGCAACAGTGATTCATTGCTTTGTTTACAATCAATTGACATTTCAATCATCGCCAAATTAGTTGCTCAATTCATGTGCTATTTCTGTGTTTCTTCGTCCATCTATTCGATAATAGATGTCCTACATTGTGTAGCATTCATGAATATCGCAAAAACTGTAGCGTCATGAAATAAAATGTATTGCATTTGCGCAATATTTTCTGATTTATATTGCAAAATAATTTCACAAATCACCGTTTACACAACAATTTATTCTGTTCTAAATAATCAGAAGGATTACTTAGTACGTAAGCTATCTTGAATCACTTGTATATTACCATTATCACCCATATTGGATTTAATTATTATTATTTTGTTAGGAGAATAAAAATATACGTCCACTGCACTTCACTACACTTTTGTCCCCCCCCTGTGGCGTTAGTGGCTGGATGCAAATTAATTGAAGAACATTTTATGCTGCAACAGGATAATGCTTCTATCCATAAAAGCCAAATGAAACTAAAATTTTTAAAAAATTTGGACCAACCTTAATTAGAATGCCCGGATTTTTATGTGATTGAGAATATATGGGCGTACACAGAATGATATATTCCTTGTGTTGTTGGAAGGACTCAAAACGCCACTTGGAACGCAATAATAAATGGGTGAAGCACCGTGCCAATTGATTTTTAATCGACTCTATGCCCAGACGTCACAGAAGATCTGAAGTCAACAGGAGGAAATACGTCATGTGGATTTGTTGTTTGATGTGTGTTTGTCTATTCTGAATTAAAATATAACTGATTTAATTATAAGATTAAATTAACTGTAATTTTCCCTATAATTAAAATTAAAAATTTTTTTTATTAAATTATAAAGAAAAATAATTAAGCTAATTAAATAAAAATTAATAGTTTCAAAAATTTTTTTGTTTATATCAATTTTAAAGAAGTTTGTGTGGCGTTGCAATAAAAATATACACTGCACAAATATATATGAATAGGATAGTATGTGTTTTATGTATAAAATATTATCAACAACACTGTATATAGTAGCCATTCAATATAATGAAACTGACAACACCATTGATAAATAAATTTTACTTTCCTTTTATTTTGTTTTTTCTATCGTCAAATTTCGTATTATATTTATTTGTGATGTTTTTTTTATAGATGAAACAAATCATTGCTAAATATGAGGCATAAGACAGAAAGAGATATTCAAATTGGTTAAATTGATCTACATTTTTTCATTCAAAAAAACAACAATCCAAAACAAAATCAATTTAAATTTAGTCTTGATTTGTCTTATGTCTGTCTGTGAGAGAACTAATTGCAAATTTTAAATTTAATACAACAAAAAATATTTTCGGGAGAGTATTTGGTTTTACCATTTATGATGTTTAATTAATTATTTTTAAACAAAATATCAATTTTAATATTTTTATAAATAATAAAATTAATGATATTTATCAATAAATTTGATAGTTTAATTTATTTTCTAATTTAAATTCCTAAACAAATTCAGCTAAAAACTATCCAAATCCTAACAACATTAAAAAATATCTAAAAAACTTAAAAATAAATAATAAAACTACGTAAATCCAAAATAAATTGGAAAAACAAAAAAATACACTCTCCCGTCGCAACTGCAGGTAATGAAACGAATGTGTAGCGGTTCAACATATTTGTTGAATAATATTTCAAACCGCTTCTTATTTATTAATGCAACTTTTTCATTAATGCCGAATTTTATTACGTCACGTTCTATCGTATAATCGAGGTAAATATTATATTCACGGTGACAAGTGCACCATCTATATTCCTGTAGAATATTCTCGTTTCGATAGCATATTTAGTACAGTCAGTTGTTACTACTTTTGAATAGATATTTTGTTGTTCGTGTCCGACATCTATTCAAAGTATAATGCACCACATTATTAATTTACATTATCATAATTAGCAACTGCATTATCATTTTCTCGTGTTAGTATTTCTCGATCGTGGCGCGCGTGGCCTCCCTCTTGGTTGAGTTGCCAAGCCAAGTATTTTCGGCCATTACCATTTTTACATTGGATGTATGAATATATCGTTTGACGTGGGCGGTGGAAATTAAAATAATATATATAATAATATATATCTTAACAAAAATAATAATAAATAATAATAATAATAAAAACAAAAATAATATATATCTTAACAAAATAAATAATTTAAAAACATTTGTGAAGTTAATTTGTAATATAAATTTAATAATAAAATAACACAATACATAAATTAATTAAATATAAAAATTGTATATTAAACACCTTTTAATAATAAATACAACAATAAAATAAATTAATCAATTAAAATAAATATACATAAAAGTGTTATAAATGCACAAAAAGACAACGAAGCACATGCACATATTAAGGAAATTGATCAAAATAACAATTTTATAATTATGAAAGTAATTTAAATGATATTTAATTGTATCATATAAGGTTTAATAATCCTAGATACTGATAGCACTGATAAAATACTGTAAGTCCGACATGCACCCAATTAAAGCTGAATTAAAAAAAAAATTGTTACCAAACTCACCGAAATGGAAATGCGGCTCGTTAGAAAAAATAATTTTTGTAATAAGCGTTGGATTGTCGGCTTGGTTACCCACGTTTTGACCAAATTTTGTACGACAGTTTCTTGCGATTTCAAACCAATTATCTTTGTGGTGGAAGTAATTTCCAACACATCTCATTGTTGTTGCAATAATCATTCATAGAAAGAATCGCATTAGTCTTGCTATAGCTAAACTATTCGATATGTCAAATCAGAACCTGAATGGGACATCTTATACTTATCTGGACTATTAGCACCCACATCATATACCAGTTCCCCGAATTTATTTAGAAAATTAAAAATATAAGTTTATTAATCTAAATCCATATTGTCCTCTTCTTCAAAGTAATCCCTATCAACTACAACACACTTAAGCCAGCGCTTGATCCCATCCTCTAAACATTGTTTATATTCGGTTTATGGTGTGTTCATCAGTATTTCCTGCGATTTTTCCATTATTATCTCTCGGCTACTGAAACGCGTTCCTCTTAATGATTTTTTTAACTCGATTGAACAGAAAGAACTCACAGGGAACCAAATCAGGTGAATTCGGTAGCTGCTGGATGTAATTTGTTGAATATTTCACCAAAAAATTACGAATAATGATGGCACTGTGCGACGGTGCTTTATCATGGTACAAAATCCACGAGTTTTCTGCCCACAAGTCTGGTCTCTTTTGGCAAATTGCTTCACGCAAACGTCTCATAACGCCCAAATAATACTCTTTGTTTACAGTCTGGCCTTCTGACAAAAATTCATGAGGCACTACACCGTTGTAATCCATGAAAACCGAAAGCATTGTCTTCTCTTTTGACTGAAAACAACGTGGTTTTTTTGGTCTCGGCTCATTTGGTGAACGCCATTCACTTGCCTGATGTCTGGATTGCGTGTCGAAATCATAAACCCACGTCTTGTCGCCAGTAACGATCCTTTAGATGAATGTGGGATCGGATTCAACCTCGCAAATCGTGTCTTTTGCGATTCGGTGTTTTTTTGCATGAAATTGAGGTCTTTTGGCATGAACTTTATTGCTACACGACGGAAACCCAAATCTTTAACCAAAATGCCTTGGAGGGATCCATAGACAATGTTCTAGTCCTGCGCTATCTCCCTGTTGGTTAATTTGCAGTTATTGGTAAACATTTATTTTACTTTATCAATGTTTTCGTTTATCATCTTCGATTGCCTCACGACCACTTTTAAATCGAACGGGCCACTGGAAAATGGCCGTTTTCTTTAGAGAATCATTGCCGAAAAACTATTCGCATTTCTAAAATTGTTAATAATCGCCAACACACACAGAGATAGATGGACTCTTGACTACATAACTTTTGCAAAAGTCAAGCTATGACACTAAGATTTAAATATATATCAACAACAGATGTACCAACTTTACAAAAAACATGAAAAGAAAGCAAATCGAAACGATAAGAGCACCACACGGTGGTTATTCCAGGAAATGTTTGATCAAGGTGTTATATGCGAACAGCATAACTGTATATTTGCAATTTCTTCAGGTGATTTTAAATGTTTATCGTTAGAAGCCCATTTGTAAGTAATATTTAAATATTCACCGAATGAGCTTTAGCGAAAGAAAACAACGACAACAGTGATGAATATTCTCTTATTGTACGAGTATTGTGACTAGAACTGATCATACCACTCAGTGGAAAAGGAGTAGCAGTGTCGTTTTTCTAAAATTTAACTAGTAATACATTACTGATCTACAAGTTTTGAAGTAAAACGATTTGACTGCATATTTAGAAGCTTTTGAAAAATGTCGTAACGCAAAAAGGGTTGAAATCTGTTTGTTCCTCTTCCAAATCATATTCAAAATGTATATTAGGTACTGAAACTATAATTTTCATTTATATAAAAGTTTTACTATCGAATGGTATTTTTGATAAAACCTATCAAATTACATTATCGTACACACATACAACATTCTAATTTGTAAGTGAATAAATAGTGGTTTAAAATCGTATTGACTTTAACAAATGATAGTGTCGGATAATAGCGTTTTTATATTTTTATATGTGTCCAATGCAGAGCATCTAAAAACAAATTATCGACCATAAGGAATATGTGGTCAAGTGTGGTACACAAAATAAGAAGTTCTTACTTTAGGTATAAAATATCATTTACTTATTTGTGATTGTAACTGTTTTTTCCCTTCGCGCTGTTGTATTAATACTAATCTGCAAAATGCATTTTTTTGTCCCACCAAAGTTATATATTCAAAAAAGAATTAGTAATACCCGTATATGTATAACAAATCAGCAAGAATTTGGAAGAATATATTAAAACCGAAAAGAATTAATCTTCTAATCCATCGTTTAGGATTTTTGTCCTTGGCTTACTCAAATTCTGGGAGGAAATGAGAAAAAATACGAGATAAAAGCTTTTAAGCAGTACACAAAGCAATTTCCCGATTGGATTCAGAATGAATCATTTTACAAGGATTTTATTTAACGATTATTTTTTTTATATTTATAAACGAAAATAATTTTGATATTTTCCAGCAGAATCAATCAAACAGAAAGTGAAAGTAGACACTTTGAAAATTATTCTTTCATTCTAACAACAATTTTTTATCTAAAAACTAATTCAAAATCGTTCCAAACCTGAAACGAATTTAATCTTTATATAAATATGTTTGTGTAAGATAGCCAAGAATCAATGTTAATTCTTACAATCATCACGTCTCTCAATTTAGGATTATTGTGTATTCCCCTAAAACTAAAAGATTGTTTGCTGCTTTTAGTTTTATTTAGATAACAAAGATTTGTTTCATGTTTACAATAAATCTCGTTCGTACATACATCGTACATATACAGAAAAGTTATAAATTTTCCAAAAGAGTTTGAAAATGATTATTTAGTTTAGACTTTTAGAGTGGCAAAACCACTGTACAAAATTGTAACGTGATGATAGTTGTATTTGGTATCGACGCTTTATATAGGATATATAGAAATATGTGTGCACATCTGACAGTGATATTTACTTAGTGTTGGTTGAAATCGATTTCCAAGTTTTTAAAAATGATTTTGTATAATAAACATATAACTTGTTCGTGCACTTCAACGATATTAGTTTTAGTGTTAAGTTTTAGTATTGATTGATTTCAAGTCATGTACAACTAAAGTATAAAATCCACTTAATATAAAGGGATTTCCAATAAGAGGTTTCATTTTAAACAACCTGCTATTTGGACAGCTGTCAATTTTTAACCTGTCTTCTTTTGACATTTGACAAGCAAAAACTACACCATTACTAAAAGCACATTTTGGTCGTCGTGAACCAACTCATCGGCTGGCAATAATGAAACTGGTGGAAAATTTTTGGAATAGTTTCTTCAAAAGTTTGTTGGGACAAGTTAATGATGTGAAGAATCGAAACCGTGTGCTTCGCTTAAGGACTAATGAGAATATTGCTGTTGCCCGTAGTGTTTAAGAAAACCCAGGTTTGTCAATTATTCGTCGATCTTTGGAATTAAACATCTCACAAACGACATTACACTGTATTTTGCATAAAAACTTAGGTCTCAAAGCTTTTAAAATTCACTTAACCAAAGCGATCTTGATAGGTTCTAGCCGGAATGTTCAAAACGAGCTTTATTTAGTGTAACAAAAATCAACGTCAATTTCATACAAAATGAATGAAAGGGAAGTCTTTACTACATAGTTTATATTGAAATGAAACCTAAATGTTTCCATAATCTTGGAGTACATTCAGCAGAGAGGCCCTGGCATTGCTTGTATCTCAACATATAAGTTTTAGGATGAAGGAATGTTTATAACAGAAACGACTAAAGTGATAATCCACAGCAGAGTCATTGCTAACTACATTATTAGTTAATTATTATATATTGTTAATATATTATTTATTATAATTATTATATATTTCCATATACAATATGATGTTCTAATACACTGTAAATTCGTTTGTGAAGGAAACTATTTAAATAAATAAACAATTTGGTCCAGTCATATTAAGCTAACCTGATGATTCATCCTATCTTTATGTCCGTTTTAAGATTTTAGAAAAACATTCACACAATACACAAAAGTAGATTTCTTGTATAACACACTGCAAAAGTACAAATCAACGAGAGAAATCACCAAAGCGGTCATCAGTTGCAGAAAGTTTAAAAGTTTGTACTAGAATTTTTTATACAGCAAAAAAACCGCTTATTAAAATAAAATAAACTTTCCGGTCAAGACCACCGGTCAAGTAATTCCCATCCAATCTAATCCATTTACACTTAAATAAGTAAATAAAACAAAATTTTTGAATTACATTTTGTTTTCCATGCAAATAATAAGACAAAAGTTGTTTAAGAGTACAACATACCATGGTACATATCAAGTATATACTAAGAGTATATACCCAAGAGCAAAATAGTGTACTTTATTGACAAAATAAATTCAATATGAATATAAATCTTTCTGTTAAAAGCACGAGTTTCCTAAAATATGAATAAGCATCTGCTAAATCAACATTTTAGTCAATTAAATTCTCACCAATCATTAGGTAGTTTTACTGATCATGTATTGAATAGCAAAAACCATCAATATGGACGGTTTTACTGGATGTAGCGATATATATGTAAGCATATAACCAAAGAAGGTTTTGATAAAATACCTGCACAAAATATAAAATGAAGATAAACAAGATATTCTCTTACAAACATATGAAAGAGAATTTTGAAAATGTGTTATATATATAAAATGAATACCTAGGAGACATTGAAATGTAGACTGTAGTGTTTGAATTTGCGTTTCCAACATCATATAATGATGAATATGCAACACACACACAATACAAACATATTGTGACGAATTACAGATGTCACCTGTGATAACTAAAAAGAGTTCTAATTTATAGCAGTAGGGGTTACCTTGTTGTTGTCACCGTTGTCGACGGTTGTAGCTTAATGGTTAAGAGAGTTTCTTATCACGCGGCGGTCTCGCGTTCGATTCCCGCCGTTGACCAAAAATTAACATGCAACCGGTTGACATAAAAACGCGTTTGTGTGTAAAATCATTCGTTGGGCTGACCACCTACAATGTGCACCAATCGTTAAAAAAATTGGTTCGTAAGGTCTCAGTAAGACGCGGTGTGGGCCGTTTACGGCCTCTAAGCCATATATTATTAGGGGTTACCCTGTAATCAAATGTTTACACATACGAACAATATAAAAATAATTAATAAAATAGGCGGAGCGAACAAAATACGACGAAAAGAACATTTGCGAAGTGTAGAGTGTGAAAGTAAAGTGTTAAAATAATTGTAGTGATAATTATTGTGGAAAATAAGTGTAGTAATAATTATTTCTGAAATAATTGTGGAATTTATTGGGAAATAAATTTATAGTAAAAATAACCTTCGCGAGTTTATATTCACAATCCAGTGATCGAACCGGATAAATTATTAAAATAAACACTCGGCGAAATCGTAACAATATAATATATTGTAATAGAATAATATAATATAATAACGGTACTCATCTGTCATTAGATTTTAAACGACACACACACACACACACCAAACGCATTTAATTAAAATTAAACAAATTCCGAGCGGAAAAAACACGCCCACTCGGTGTGAAGATCAACACAACACTCCAACTTTATTTTACATCAAGTATGCAATAAGAGAAAAAATAAAAATGACACTTCACTAGGCCAAATCAATTTCATTAAATTTTAAGTTGTATTGCGATTTGTGTTACATTTACGTAAAAAACGGAACAATGCCAATACATAAAATTACAAATACACATATAACATGATTTTAATTTTACATACACACGTATGATTTTAACACGAATGACTTGCCAAATTTTAATAGTGCAGCAACGCTAGCAATGGCATTTCATCAAACTGTCACTCAATTAAAATAAATATTCTCTTCCTCTCATTGTTATGATATTGATGTCATTATAACAATTGTTATTATATTAAATTCATAATTATGCAAATAAATATTATTCTTATGTTGATACAGCATCAATAAACCGTTTTTATTGATTCAATGTATTTCAGATCGCCAGGATTGAGAATATAGTGAAGTGTTGTGTTTTGAATAAATTTGTTGTCAGTTTTGAAATGTAAACATTGATCACCTGATAATGTTATTTATTGACAACTCCATATTAGAAATTTGAAGCAGATTTATGTATACATTTATGTATACATGTATACATAATTTTTTCGAATACATAATTTCATTAAAATAAATTAAAATTTAAATTTTTAACGTTCAATTTTATTTATTTTCGTCAAAATTGATTTCTTAATTTATTAAAAAACGAGTTTGACTTTCGTTGTGAAACGAAGAGAGAATTAGAGCGAGTAAAATATATTTTAGAGTATAGCGTTTATATTGAAATACAAAGCACAAAATTTATAAAAATATAAACCAATAATATGTTCAGATCTAAGTCGTGTTTTAATATTTGCTCTGGATAGCGGCTCCGGATAGCGATTATAAGCAAGCATTTTTCTCTAATTAAAATCCAATTTAATGCGCTATTTATAAGTAAATACATTTAACAGAGAAGTATAATATTTCATTCAATTAGATATCAAAATTTGTAAAAATAATAATTAGCTCTACCTATTTTTATAGAGCACTATCCGGAGCCGCTATCCAGAGCAACTATTATTTGATAGGAAATTTACGAAAAATATGGGTATTTAATGTTCATCAATCAAAACGAAAAATTTCCATTGCATTAAATGTCAAAAATAATTTTTTATACGTATTTATTTTGAGTGACTCGTGGAAAATAGAATAAGTTTGAATAGAAATTTCCCTATCTCCGAATAGCAAGCTCTGGAATATTAAAACACAGCTCTAATTTCACTCTTTCTTTGTCATTGTATGAAATATAATTTTTAAAGCTATTACTTTCTATAGATTAAAACTTAAAAAGAAATTTTTGCGTTTCATATGAGTTTATGGTATAACGAACATTATTGATACACTAAATAAAGCTCATTCCAAAAACAGAGTATGCATTCAAGCTTTATATCAGAGGGCTTTGATTTAACACAATAACTCAAACCGGTCGATTACCATAAACGTCGTAACTTCGATGATAGGGTCCTTCAAATGCATCATTTTCATGATCCGGATTTTCATCGAAAAAAAAAATGTTTCCTAGGAGGCTACGTTAATAAGAAGAATTGTCCTACTGGGTTCTTAGAAAATTCAAGAATGATTGTTGAAAAACAACTTCAAATGTCACTGTTTGGTGTGATTTTTGAGCTGACGGTGTGATAGGACCTTACTTTTTCGAAAATATTGATGGTGCAACGGTTACGGTTAATGGGCTGCGCTACCGAGCTAGAAATAATGATTTTTATGGCCAGAATTGAAAGATTTGATGTGGACAAAGTTTATTTCCAGCAAGACAGCGCTATATGCCACATAAGCAACGAAACAAACGCATTTTTGCAAGAAAAGTTCCCTGCCCGTGTTACTTCTAGAAGAGGTGATCACAATCGGCCACCGAGATATTATAATTTAATATCTTTAGACTTTTTCTTTGGGACTACGTGAAGGATATATAAGATCTATGCCAATGTTACGATATTGATTCAAGTCCTTAAAGATGGAATTCGTGAAGTTATCAAGGCCATAAAGCCGCAAATTGGTAGCCGTAGCGGCCATTTGACTGATACCATTTTCAAATATTAATAGCATACCTTCCTTTTTAAAAATTATTGATTTCTCTAAAAAAATAAACATTGTTTTAAATATCAAAATATAACCTCATATTGGAAACCCCTTTAGTTTATACAATAATTTAAGGTTATATTATTTTAAACTTATACTTGATAATCGGTTTACTTATAAAATTTACATGCACATTATTCGATTAATGCTCTTGTTAAGTTAAAACAATTGAATTAATTTTATTTTTTCAAGCAGCAATAAGACATGACAAAAGAAAGTTGAGAATGAAATAATTTTCTAATCATTTTTAGCAACACAATGATATATATGCTTATGACAAGTGTTGGGGATGGTATAGTATTATAATGTACAGCCAAATTTTGAAATAACGAGATTTGTTCTTTTATGTTCTATCAAATCTGTCAAAAGCATTCATACAAAACATTTACGAAGATAGGCTATTCTTACAATTTTTTTTATTAGTATCTTATCACATGATAATTTATTATTAATGATAACAACCCACTTATTTGAAACAAATAAGTGGAGCAAGTGTGTCTTAACAACCAATCAAGATTCTGCTCCCAATAATAAACCTTAATTTATTAAGATGATTAGCATGTGGTTTATTATTTTCAGGTATCTCAGTTCTTGTTATCCTGTTATCTTAATAAGTTGTATAGCTTCAGTATTGGTGTATTGCAGTAATCTTCTTTCGTTTTTGATGACAAATTTCTGGACACTTCATCAATCGAAGGTCGTCGTTGAATATTAAAACGATTTGATAGTTTAGTGCAGCTCCAGAGTTTGATGCCATATGACCCAAGTGGTTTAGTTATCGATTCGTAGATCAGGCGTTTACAGAACACGCTGAGCTTAGAATGTATTCTATTAATTTATTTTAATTTTGTCTAACGTGGTATTTCCAGTTTAATCTTGAATTAAGATGCAATCCGAGATGTTAAACAGGTTCAGTTTGGGGAATTTGTACCCCGTTGAGAAATTTGTCTAGGTTGCTGATTTTATCAGTGTTGATGTAAGTATTCAACTACTTAATTCTGTGATCTGCATATGACATCAAGTCAATACTGCTGTGTCATCAAAAAAAGTTCCGATGAAGGTTATGTCCGTTGTCCGTATATCGGAAGTGTAAAATAGATATATAGGATGGACTCTAATACGCTTCCCTGGGGCGCCTGTGCTATTGCTGGGTAAAATTTGCACTCAGTTTCTTCATGAGATACTCTTAATTTTCGTATGGAGAGATATAACTCGAGCAATTGGCAGTAATTTTGTGGCACTATTTTACTTATCTTGCTGATCAGATCCTTTGCCACACTCTATCGGAGGCTTGTGATACATATAATAATACGGCAGGACAATATATCTTCTCTTCAAATGCTTGTTATATCTTTACAGTCACGTAATACACTTGATTAATTAATTGTCGAATGTTTATTTCTGAATCGGAACTCTGAAATCAGGAACTTTGAATTCTGAATCCAAACTGGAAGTCAGGTATAATGATCATTGGTGTTAGTCGTTTCAATAACAACTTCTCAATTAACTTTGAAATTGTTGATAAGAAAGAGATTGGCCGGTATGATGCAATTGGAGTGATAAGCTTTTTGTTCGAATTTTGTTTTTTAAAATTAAACATCTTGAAGCCCGAACAAAGTAAGAGTATAGTAGGTTCCCTTGTTCGTACCTTTCTACTTAATATTTTCTTTTACATATACAGAGTGCATATTTGTACTTAATATTTTCTTTTACATATACAGAGTGCATCATTATTTAAGTCGATATATAATCTTTGACATTTATCAACGACCAAGACGTTCCAAGGAACTGTGAACCGGTCAAAAGTGTCGTATCGGCGACTAAAAATGTATTTTAAATGATGATTTGCATTTGTTTTCGTATAAAGTACAACTAACACGCATTTGGGGAATTTACACGAGATCCATGAAACGCTACTGATCACCAAAAAGGAACTGTTTGACGTTATATATATATATATATATATATATATATATATATATATATATATATATATATATATATTTTATATATATATATATATATATATATATATATATATATATATATATATATATATATATATATATATATATATATATATATGTTACGGTTAAAGCCCGAAATCGGCGAATGTCCGAATTTACCGGTAAATGTCCGAATTTACAAAAAATGTGAACCGAAGTGTACCGAAATCCATTAATAGATTCTATATAATCCGTTCCTACATGCGGCACGCAGTGCGACATGTTTGCTTATCCCGGCTCCTACGTCCCCCGAAGTTGAAATCTAAAGCCGCTCGGAGGGATAAGCGGGGGAGAGCGCAGCGACCTCCCGCGTGCCCGTGAGAGCTAGTGAAGCCGTTAGCCTTTACAATTCTAGGAAATCATTCTAGGGTCTGCTACGAAATCATTTTTTTAATAAAAATAATTAAAGAGTTAATGTGAATATAGTATAAATTTGTAGGTAAACGTAGATTGAACATACATTTTTGTAGATTCGGACATTTACCGTTAAATTCGGAGATTCGCCGCATTTCGGGCTTTAACCGTAACATATATATATATATATATACATATATATCATATATATAAAAGCAGTAGACGCTGTTTCAATAAGTTAAAGTGATCGAGATATGATTGACCTTACATTGGTTACATAACGCTTACCACACAAATTATTGATTTGCCACAGGTTTTAGCCCAAATACATAATATACAGTAAAACCCAAATAATAACAGCTCTAATAACATAAGCAATAACTATTATAAAACTATAAATATCAATATTTGATTATATGCCACCAGCAAAAAACATATTTTTTTAAAAAACGATAACCATAGAAATACAAAAGGATAATCGAAGGGATAGCATGAAAAGGGTTTAGTTTAGACCTTTAATATTTTATAATGATTTTCCACAAATTTACAATAACAAAATATATATGTCTATTGATATTGTTACACAATAATAATATCAGCAATGTTCTCAAGTATATATAATCACTGTATATTGTATATGTATATACAAAATGAGAAATTGGGATAAACCGACATCACTGCGAGCATCTGGTGAAATTAGATTTTTTGTTGTTGTATTTTTTACGGCTTCGGTTATGCGATACGTGAATATATCGCAAAATTACAAATCATGCTTTTATAATTTATTTATTTAACAATAAAAAGCTTTAAGTTGATTTCCTCGAAATCATAAATTAAATTTTCATCATCAAGCAGATATTATTTTTAGATATCCTAATCCTAAATAAAATCCGATTAAGTCCATGAAAATCTAATCTGGCTGCCTTTTGATATTTAATCAAGAGTTAGAATATATTAATTACCAAAAGCTGTACAATATTGAATTCTAGGAAAATGTTATTCGACTTCAGATATTGATACCTAAGTGTAGATGAAATAAATGAGTGTTCCATTTTTATGTTCATTAAAAGATACATGTGTGTATAGATATGTATGTGGGTGTAACTGTATGTATATGGAAGGGTGTGCGTTTCTTTGTTTGTTAAGATGCCTAATAATATCTTTATCGTTGCTTTAAATGAGTCATGTATATCATATAGATGCTCGTACTAGCATAACATATTTTACATACCTTAATCGAAGGTTTGTAAAATATATCGGATAACGCCAAAACAACAATGAACCTACGTTTAATTACAACGGTACGATATTACGGCTTGGTGCTAAGAAAATCTGACTCGTTTGACGGCCTTATCACATGTATGAAATAGTATCGGCTGGAACTCGTAGCTTTCCAAGAAACTCGATGGTCTAAAAGGAGAGACCCTGTGAGCTAGCCAAGTAAAAAACCTGTTTTGGACTTGAAAGCAGTCGATAATCATGTGTGTAAACTTCACTTGCCAACCTATCAATTGTCTGTGTACATGCGCCCACTTATGTAAGCCAACCTCAAGATAAAGACACATTTTGACTTAATTTGGATAGTATGATAGGCTCCATGCCGGCGATCGATGTCAGATTGGTGATTGGTTACTTTAATGCTAGAGCTGACAGAAATTAGGCCGATTTACGATATGATATGAAAGGAGAAGTACAAGCCAACCAGTTATTGTGATCTTAGATATGTTACCATAATCCTGGAGTATATTCAACAGAATTCCGAATAGATATCTGAGAATTATTCCAAAATTATGCGGGCCCAGGCCCTGCTTGCATCTCAACATATAAGGTTTGGAAAAAGAAATGTTAATCACAGAAACGAAGGTGATAATCCACAGCAGAGTCATTGCTAACTACATTATTAGTTAAATTGTTAGTATAATCATTTTCACATTTAGATCTGTGTTTGTTAGTTTTGTTATTATTGTTAGTTGGATAGGTAAGGACCATTCTTAAGTTATCATTTGTATTCGTATCGCCTCAACAGTTAAAACTGTAGTATTTTAAAAACTTCTATCGGTCATCTCATCATCTGCTGTATTCAAAGATGTGTCCCTATAATTCCCAATCCATCACCTTCTTACGTTTTGGAGAAAATAAATTTCGCGATGACCCGACAGCATTTCCATATACAATATGATGATCTAATACATTGTCAATTCGTTTGTGAGGGAAACTATTTAAATAAATAAATAATTTGGTCCAGTCATATTAAGCTAACCTGATGATTCAGTCTATTCCATTATGCATCCTATCTTTATGTCCGTTTTAAGATTTTAGAAAAAACATTCACACAATACACAAAAGTAGATTTCTTGTATATCACACTACAATCCAATGAAAGAAATCACCAAAGCGGTCATCAGTTTCAGAAAGTTTAAAAGTTTGTACTAGAATTATTTATACAGCAAAATTGCCGCTTATTAAAATAAAATAAACTTTATGGTCAAAACCACCGGTCAAGTAATTCTCATTCAATCTTAAGAATGTCACTAAAGAAATTCAATCCATTTACACTTATATAAGTAAAAAAAACGAAATTATTTTAATAAAATATTATTTTCCATGGAAATAATAAGACAAAAGTTGTTTAAGAGTGCGATATACCATGGTACATATCGAATATATACCAAGAGTATAGACCCAAGACCCAAAATAGTGCACTTTTTTGACAAAATAAAATCAATATAAATATAAACCGTTCTATTAAAAGCACGACTTTCGTAAAATATGGATAAGCGTATGCTAAATCAATATTGTAGCCAATTAAAATCTCACCAATAGGTAATTTTTACTGATCATGTATATAATCGTCAATATATGTGATGGTCGTATAATGGTAGTGATTGTGTTATAACAATATCCAATACTTTCTATCATAAATATACCTCAATAGTTTTACAGATGTAATTATAAATCAAATTTCATATAAGATTCAAATATGAAAAAATAATTTCCAAAACTATTAAATAGCAAAACCATCAATATGGAAGGTTTTACTGTAGCTACCGATAAATATGCATTATACACCTGCACAAAATATAAAACAAAAATTCTCTTACAAACATATGAAAGAGAATTTTGATTATTTTGAGAATTCGAAACAAAAAATGTTATATACATAAAATGATGTTATATACATAAAAGGACTGTATATATAGTCCTTAACAAAATTATTTGTGCATCGCAAGAAAAAATTCTCTCATAACAGGAATCCCGATGTTTTTTCAGGTTTTGACAAAAATGTTACAGGTTATCCTTTTAGTTATTATTTTTCATTAAAATTTTGTAGTCGATATTTTTTAAAATGATTGAAACTAAGGAATTATCTTTGGAAGTCAGATCTGCGATTGTAGGGGGCTATTCTGCCGGGATGCCTATAAGAGAATTGGCACGGATGTACAACTGCCATCGAAATTCGGTTGCTTATCAATTAAAAAAATCAAAAGTAAAGAGCAGCTTGAAAAATGTGGAAGGGAGAGGGCGAAAACGAGCTATAACCGCAAAAGAAGACAAAAGAATAGTTAATCTTCTAAAACGTAACCCTCAAGAAAAAATCCAAAATGTTCAAAATGATATAAATATCTTCGAGAAGTTCGAGAAAAACACGAGGCAAATGTCAAAGCCTATACCATTCAAAAGAAGCCATTCATAAACCAAATAAATAAGAGGAAGCGACCCAAATTTGCGTACACCTACCAGTCGAAGCCTGTGGAGTTTTGGCGTAATATTTTGTGGACAGACGAGTCATGTTTTAGTTTGGAACATATGGGAAAAATATTTTTATTTGACTCCTGAACAAAAAAAAATCGCTCAGTTGTTATGCCAACTGCCATAGTGGTGGAGGTAAAGTTATGGTATGGGGATGTTTCTGCTATAATGGGGTTGGTAAACTTATTATGTTACCTCAAAAGGTAACTTGAAGTACATACTTGGAATTGTTGAATGAGCACGCAATAGTTTCTGGATGTGAACTAATCAGCCAGCATTTAATACTACAGCAAGACAACGCTCCAATTCACAAAAGCAAAATGATTCCGACGTTTCTAAAAGTTTTGGACCAACAAACACTTGATTGGCCACCGCAAAGTCCGGATTTAAACCCAATTGAGAACATTTGGAATTATTTGAAAAAAAATTGGCGGTAGAAATTGGAAGGCAGCCAAATGAAACTTTTGCTGCAATAAAAAATGTCTGGGATCAAATTCCAACACAAATGGTAAAAAAAACCTCGTGAATTCCATTCACAGCGTCTTCATGAAGTTATTGAAAACAATGGTGGGAATACTTCATATTGACTTAATTTGAAAATTTATTTTTATTCCTAGCTATTTAGTCAATCTATAAAGATTATTTATACTATGCACAAATAATTTTGTGATAAAATTATCATGCACAAATTTTTTGTTTTTAATGAAATAATGAATATTTTTTAATTTTTTTTTTTAATTAAATACAGAATAAATGCCATTTCAAATAACAAATCCATCATAATTATTTTAAAGTTTATTTTTAGGTCAACAGTTTAAATTTTCTCGAGTGAATTGTTAAACTTTTGCGATGCACAAATAATTTTGTTAAGGACTGTACACAATACGAACACCCCAATTGTCATAGTCGTCTCCCGTCATTTTAGACTACTATAGTCACGTCATTTAATATTTGCTATTATCATAGTCGTTTCTTACGCCTATAGTCGTTTTAAGCGACAGCTGTCAATTCAAACGACATTCATGTCACATCAATTTTCCAAGTGAGTAGAAGTTAGTACTATAGTTAAAATGGAGCGTAAGAGGTACGTTATTTTTTCTTTATATTAATGATTTTCTTAATATCCATCGTCTCACTTGCATTGACTTTCACAATACCAACTATAACCTTATGACATTCAAATGTATCAGTCAGTGTGTGTATTTGCGTTTTCAACATTCAATAATGATGTATATACAACACACACACAATTCACAATACAAACATATATAAAAATAAAATGAATGTAATTCGCCAATTACATTGAATATATATATACAGTTGCAAATACAACGATCGCACAATGGCAGTGATCGCGTTCAAATTTAAAAATCACCAAAATCCCTGCTAATGTATGCCTTGATACATACATAAAACAAAATATGAAAAATCGTTATCAAAAAAGAGTTCATGTAGTTAGAATTATATGAAGAGCGAACTATGGAATGGGCAAGTCAAACGAACGAAAACGAGACACAAGTCGCATGCGATCGCTTCCAACGGAATATTGTAGTGTGAGTGTGATTTAAAAATGATGTATATAAGATACAAACTCAAATACGTCATATATTATAATAAATAAAAACAAACCGAATACCATATATAAATATAATGAAATATAATATAATAACGATACTCACTGTCATCAGATTTAAAACCCCACACACACACAAAACAAACACATTTGTTTTATTTAATTTAATTTAACAAATACCGAGCGGAATAAAACACTCGGTGTTTTATTCCGCTCGGTAAACACTCGGTGTGAAGATCGACACAACACTCAATTCAAAGAAAAAATTATCAAAGAAATCAAATATCAAAGAAAAAATTACCAGCGTAATCGACAAGAACTACGGGTTTGCTGTATTAAGATGTATTACTGCTAATATTGCAACAGCTTCCATGGGCAGCGCACCAGAAACATATACTATTGAGAAAATGCTATCTTTTAAATCTGCACCAACTACTTCTGTTCATGTGGAAAGAAGCTTCTCAATGTATAAGAGTATTTTTCGTTTAAATAGACAAAGCTCTTTTTTTGAAAATGTAAGCCAGATATTTGTGATTTTTTGCAATGAAAATTTAAATTAAAAAATGTAAAAATTTAATTAACTTGTTTTATTTTAATTTGATGTTTTACTTTTTAATAATTTTTGGAATCTAGTTTTCACAGATTTAAATAAAACATGCATCATGTGATTTTAATATTTTATTTAAAATTATACAAAAATACAAAACGCACCATGCTTTAGCCCTTTAGGACGTTTTGTATTTTTGTATAATTTTTAGAGCATATTTTTAATGCATGAAACCATATTTTTAAAGCATATTATATGTGCTTAAAACCATTTTTTAAGATCATATTTTTGGTTGCCCTAGCTAAGGACATTTCTAATTTCATCATATGTATTTGTGTTATCTCAACAGTTGAAACTGGAGTATTTAGGTTAATTATACTGGGGTCTTCTCATCATAATATGCCAAGAACAGAGATGAACAGGACCAACAAAAAAGTAAATTAGAAAAACAAAACATATCACGCAATCGGCGACCATTCGCTCACAAAAAACCGACGAAAATCAAACGTGTCAGTGTACAAAAATACAAGCAAAAATATGCCCACCGTACGTGTGTGTGAGCAAACGTGAACATAAACAAAATACTACTCCATAAATCCATTGAGCACAAGAGAGCTCCGTCTCGAGTCCACCTACAAACATTCCCTGGTTTGATCACGTGCCTGGTCCACTGATTCTTTACAAAAAAATTTACATTTAATGAGCAATTAACAATAAAACAAATACAAATTAATAAAATTGAATACACATTATAAAGGGTCATCCAAATGTGGCGCCTAGATGTCAGCAGTATATAATTTTTACACGTGACATCTTTTCAAATGACATAAGCCATTTTGTTTTATTAGAAGGTAATACAGTTTTAACCATGGACAGGTACACATTGCAACAACGCGTTTACATCATTAAAACTTATTATGAAAGTGGGCGTTCTTTTAAAAAAAACCATCGCAAAATTCGTGATTTTTTTGGTGTAAATAATCGGCCAAATCAATCTTCAATTCAAAGATTAGTGAAAAAATTCGATGAAACTGGTTGTGTTACTGATAAACCAAAAAGTGGAAGACCAAAAACTGTACGCACAAATGAAAATAATCATTGGGCCATTCTTCTTCGAAAATGATGCTGGAAATGCTGTTACTGTGAATGCTGAGCGATACCAATCAATGTTGAGAGACTTTTTATGGACACAGTTGAGTCATATTGATGTGTCTGACGTCTATTTCCAGCAAGACGGTGCTACATGTCACACAACTCGACAAAACATTACGTTTTTGCAATCAAAATTTCCTCAACATGTAATTTCACGAAATTCAGATTTCAATATCTCCAAGGTCATGTGATCTAACACCATTAGATTTTTTTGTGGGGTTTTTTGAAAAGTCGAGTGTATGCTAACAAGCCACAAACAATTAATGATCTAAAGAACAACATTCAAGTTGCAATTCGTGAAATAACACCAGCAACATGTCGGAAAGTCATTGAAAATTTCGATATTCGGATTGATGCCTGCAGACGCAGTCGTGATGGACACTTGAATGATATTCTATTCCACGTATAATTGTAATGGATCATACTTTTAATAAAAAAAACAGCTTGAAAAAATTGCAAATAGTTTGTGTTTTATTTAAAAGAAACATGTAGGCGCGTTTTTTGGATGACTTTACAATAAACCATTATTGTACAAAAAATCTCTGCTTTTTTTTTTTTTTTTTTGATTTATAATTGTTATAAAATAATTGTTGAACTAATAAAATAAATAGATGGTCAATATTTTTGGTTTGATAAAGCCATGTTTTAAGACTTTTAGTAAAAAGAGAAAATGTATCACACATTCGAATATCAATCGGCAAATTGTTATAAATTATTGGTGCTACAATATCGAAACAAGTTTTTCGTAGATCTAATCTAAAATTTGGAACATGCTTAACAAAATTCTGATAAGTACGAAGATTATAACCGGCGAGAGTACCAAAATTATTACCACTTTTAATATAAAATAGTCCCAATACCTTGAAAACATATATATGACGCAAGGGTAGTATTTTTAGATTACGAAATAAAGACCACGATGGTAAATATGATGGTTTAAAAGACAAAATTCTGAGTAATTGTTTTTGTCGTATGTATATAGGACGTAACATCATTTTGCATGTACTACCCCAACATGATAAACCGTATTGTAAAATTGAATCCGCTAAGGCAAAATAAATCATTCTTAGTAAATATTGCGGACAGTATAAGCGTAAAACATATAATACATTTTCCTCGAAACCAATAATAGTTTAGATTTTATAACTTGAATGTGAGCTTTCCAGTTTAAATTTTTATCAATTAAAATATCTAAATATCGAAATTCATTAACTGGATTTATTAAGAAACAATCATTAATAGAGCACTGGTTGATTTTGATGCATTCAAATGCATGGTATATTGTTTGAAGATTTGCTGCTAGGGTGTTTCTAAAATGTAGAAGTTTCGTTTTGGGACTCAAAACAAAGTTATGAGCTTTTAACCATACAGATAAAATGTTTAAATCACGATCTATGATAGTTATATTGTCTTTTATACTAGGACTAGCGTTTGTAAATGAGAGATCACCAGCAAAAGCAGTTAATGACCCACAGAATGGTTGCTGCAATAATTCATTTACATAAACTAAAAATAATAAGGTCCTAAAACAGAACCCTGTGGAAGACCCACATTAATTGGTAATTCATTACTTAAATGTTGATTTAGTCTAACTACTTGGGTTCGTCCATTCAAGTAGAAACACAACCATTTAAGACTTGAACCTCTGAACCCACAGCAATGCAGCTTTTTTAAAAGTGTGGTATGCTCAACGCGGTGAAACGCTTTTTATTTAGATCTACAAACAGTGTTGAAACTTTGAGTCCTTTATCAATATTTTCAGTTACTTGTTGTAAGAAAGACAAGACAGCTTGCTCTGTATTTTGGTTTTTCCTAAAACCAAACTGAACGGGAGAGAGAAAATTAATTTTGTCAAATATTTTATAAAAAACAGAAAGTAGTGCAATAGGTCGATAATTATTAAGACTAGTTCTATGGTTATTTTTATAAACCGGAACAACTAATGCTCTTTTTAATGATGTACGAAAAACCTTTATATAAAATAAAAGTTAGCACATCAACTAGAAAGTATGCCATTTTTTAAACAATAGAATTAAATATGCCATCCAAACCAAGGGAGGAATTGTTTTTGAGCGTAGAAATAATGAGATATACTTCTGTAGATAAAATGTCTACCGCACTGGCTCTAGCCTTTACATTTGCCATCCTTGTTGGCCTTCCATCGTTCAGGACTATGGGATCGGAATCTAGAACGAGGTCAACCAAAACGTTTCTACGCGCATCATTACTTTTACACCTCCGTATCCGAATGTGCATTCATATCACCCCCCAAAACCACGTCACTTATATTATCACGTCACTTATTTTTCACTTACCCAATCAAACAATTTTTGAAAGTCATTGGATTGAATTTAATTGGAGTTACATTCATGCTAACAATTAACAAGATTCTGTATTCTGAGTTTTAGCAGCGATGGCTTCAATATATTCCAAGCTAGGAACCATAATCAAAAATTATAAATTGGAATGAAGTTCGCGTATACATATACTTCTTAGTCAGAACTATAATGCATCGAGGTTGAGGCCTAATTTCGTCCACGTGGTTTCCCAAACAGTGTACTTTTAATAAATTCTTGGACATGTTCAAAATGCCTAGCCGTTAAATTTATTAGCAAAGCTGAGTGCATGTTCTTTCTTAAAATGTCAATTAAGTCCTCTTCGGTATATGATTTGCGACATTGTAATGTTAAACTCCATACGTCATTATAAAAATTAAGAAACGATTCATTATACTACAGACACATATCTGGTTTCGTAACTACAGGTTCGAGTTAACCATTATTTCATTGTAATGTGTCACTTTTAACCATGGTTTGCAACTTGGTTTAAACATGGTTTCGGGATGAGCTATTTCTTATCATCCCATGGCATTTTAGTGACGACAGTACTAAGTTATACAGTTAGTGAATAACCGCCCAAGTGGCACAGTGGTTAAAGCTGCGGCAGTTGGAGCGGGAGGTACCGGGTTCGAATCCCGATAGGGGCGGGATGTTAAAGGGATTTTTCACCATACGATTACGATCGGTGGTGTGAATAAACACATCTATGACCCCCTGTTGGAGTGGAGAATTCATGGGCCGACCCATCTTCCATGTCAGGTACTATAGGCTGGCATGGAGCTTTGCAATGTGCAGATGGTTCTATGTAAATCGGACCTATAGCCGTACGTCCTCGATTTGGCTGTAATGGCGTAAGGTAAGGACGTAAATAAGCAAACCGCGAAAGAGTTGGAAGTGCCTCGAGCCCCAAAACAGATTGTAGAGATAAAAACAAACAAACAAACAGTTAGTCAATAGAGAAAACTATAAATATTGGTTTTTCCAAGTATTTGTTTATTTTTTTATAAATTTTGAAGTTATAAAAAAATATTAATACAGAATTTGATAAATTAATGGAAAATCAAAGAAAATAAGAAAATTAAGGCGGAGGATGAAACAAAAATATGTTTAAATTACACAATTAAAGTAAGAATTTAAATTAATTATTATAAACTGTCAATAAAATGAGAACTGTAGTGTGTTATATATTCTCATTTCGAAAATCATAATTTCATAATCATGGTTACGAAACTAGATATGTGTCTATAGTATTAGAGTGTTGTTTCCTAGTTTCAATTAGGCGAAGTTCGCTACAAGATAAAGTTAGAGCTATTTTGGAAGACTGGTGTTGTTTCCCAGAATTGTTTGAATTCTCTTTGGATAGTCCTATTAGTGTTAAGGAGTGCCTATGTTTAACTGCCACCTGGTCATAAAATTGACCGTACAAATTGTTGATCCAAAATATTGAACAAAAACATTAAAATCTGTTTGGATTTAAAAAAATTTAATTTAAATCTAATATGTGTACCGGAAAGTTTTCACTTTGCCCAAAATGGAAAAGTGTTATGGTTTTTCAACATTAACATCTTATTTAACCTTTGTGGTTAACGGAGTGTGATAAAAGCTTGTATGAATTTCATTTCAATAGTTGGAGCATTCAAAATCGTAAAAAGTTGTAAACTGTTTTCGCATTATGTTGATTGATAAACATAAATGAAAATGATAAGGAATAATATACCTGATACGACAAAATTTTTCCGGAAAAACGAAATTCTTCTGTTAACATTTTCATTTAATTTTCTTCTACTTTCCGAACGAATTTGTTTAAATTAGAGATTTTAAGTATTGAAGTTTTCGGAACCTATTTATCAAAAGACAAGAACCATTGTGTTGTTTTTATTTCTTATTTATGGGCCAGTAACAATTTTGATGATGTGCATGGAGACAATATTACTCGAAAAGAGATAAAAAATTAATGCATTAAATAAAAGTAGGTGGTTACAAAGCATAACATTTTAAAAACTTACATCTGTTTATAGGAGTATTATAATATAACATGATTTCGATAAGGCATGGTGAGTTTTTTTTTTTAAAAAAACGTTTAAAAAAATGCACACGGAGGTTTAATACATAAACTAAAGGTTGTACTTCCGGAAATAATTGTTGATCGTTTTTATCTGAAAGGGTTTTTACAGCAGCACAAGAAGATGAGTATTCTGGGCTGAGAGAGGTAAGGGCATGAGTCCCTCAAGGCAGCGTTCTGGGCCCAGTCCTATACCTACTATATACAAGTGATATACCATAGTCCGACCACAGTGCGCAGCTACCTACCAACGGCCATTGTTGCATCGCTGGATCACCAGTGACCACATTTTAGTTTAGTTTTTAAAAATTCAGATGTATATTTATGGTTGTAGACTAGTTTTAATATAAAAAAGAAAAAATCATGTATAACATACGTTTCGACAGATCATTTTTTTAAGATCGTCATGAACATTAAAATCTTTCTCTACTGATTTTGACATCAAAATTGATTTAACGTCTTCATCTACATCAATGAGAAAATATTTCCAATACTTTTTGGACCTTATTAAAGAACTCTTTGCTAGCACAATAATTTCAGGTGTCTCTATTTGTATTTAAACCCCGCACGAATCTGTGAACTTCTTCTGCGGTTCCATGTTCTTCACTAAATCCAAAATGATTTTGCGGAATGATTTTTTCTTACTCCATAATTGGCAGGGTTTAGAATCATTATAATAATTGAAGTTTTCCACATTTCTGGATTGTGACCTGTTGTCATTATAACTTTGAATTGACGTAGAATTGACCGCATTTTTCCACTTATTAGGTCATGTCCGGAAGTTATTTGACTTTGCGCTACTTATATTTGATTGGGTTGTTTTCAGACGTACAAAATTCATTAAAATTTCTTGAATTGCTTGGCGAGTCAACTGGTTAAGTTTAAACACTGCGGTAAGGTGTTTAGAAAATAAATTTGTTTTCTCTAGATCACCAGTAGGTGACCTGTGGAGTTGCCATTACCTACATATTGCCCGTTTTGTCATTTAGAGTTGTTGAATTAGGAGAAACTTTGTGTTTCTTACAATCAACAGAGTTAATCGGTGTAACGATCTTAGCAGCTTATTTTAGAATAATATCTATAGTTGTTGTGCTGTTACATCACTTCTACGTTACTGTAGACTTAAATTAAGTATGTCAGAAATCTAGATGGCGCTGGTTTTAGAACTAGATGTTAAGAGTTATAAATATCAGTAATGCATCAGAAAAGAAATTGTACTTTTCGGCATATACTAATGTTCTGTCTCTATGTTAATAGTTAGGATTGATCGAAGTATATATACTGTTTCGATATAATAGTTTATACGGTCTTAAGACTGTTGGTTGCTATTTTTCGAAGTGTAAATATTGTTCGCGTAGACATGGTGAATCAATATATGAGAATTCTAGCCACGAAGAAGTAAGTATACCAATCATAACTTGTATCGTAAAAGTAAAGGTCACTAACCACATAACATTCTAAATTATCGAAGTACTGAGATAGAATAAAAAAAGAAACACATAACAGCAACACCAACTACGAAATTTTACTAACATGCAATTTCTTTTAAATTATTATAAATTCGCGTGTTTCTACTATTTAAAATAGGTAATTTTTAATTTACTATTAACAAACTAAAATACATAAAAAAATTAGAGTTTGAATCTACACAATATGTATTTTGAGGCACCATATACAAATTGTGTAAACTACTAAAATGTGGTACTCTCATGCTTTCACCATCAAAAATTTCGTTTAGCTGGGCGATTACCATCATTAAAAGAAGTTGGTTATTCGTTTCTTCAATAACAATCAGCTATGAACCACAAGCAATCGCAATTCCAATTCAACGTTGCAATATTACTCCATGCTAACCTATCGCAATGCCTTGGCAATTAAAAATGGTTTCTCTTACGAGTTCTTCGAGACTCCAACGAGAGTCAAAAATCTTTTCGCAATGGAACCTCTTCGATTAAAAACGATCAATATTAAGATCCAAAATTAAGTGAAACTGAATTCATAAATCAATTAGTAATCAATTTGCATCATGATATAATCGCTCATTAATACTGTTATTCAGTTCTTTACGATAGGTCTACGATGTATGTGAAGTTAGCCCGAAATTTCATCCCGAAAAGGCTTTTTATAATTTTGGTATGTTTCTTTCCTAAATTCAAATCCATCCCGAAAAATTACTTCAAAATGTAAGAAAAACACTTTTCATCCCGAAAATTTTTATTTTTTAATCAAAAAGTGGAAACATAAAAAAATTTAAAATAAAAATTAACAAAAACGTTATACAAAAATATTTATGAAACCAAATCAATTAAATAGTTAGTAAAATATAAAACTATATCCAATACAAAATACTGTAGATATATTAAAGGGTCATCAATAGTATTTTCTATTGTTAAAATTTCTTTTATATTTAAAAATTTAACATTAAAATTTTAATATAAATATGTCTAAGTATATATTTTTGTTTAAGAAAACTAGCTTAATCAAAAAGTTTGATAATTTTTTAGGAAAATCCTAGAGGTGACCCCATCGGGAAACTAGCATTAAAAGTTGTAAACATCTATGTTCTAATTATTTCAAATGAGTTTACTTGGCTGCGGTGGGGATAAGACCCTCGTCTATCGTCATTGCACTATTTAGAGCACTCCGAATATCAGAAAACTAACCGCGTCATGCCCAATATTTAAAAAGGGTAATCGATTGAAGTGCGAGAATAATTGCGGTATCACCCACCCAGAGCATACAAGTTTCTACCATACATTATATTGGGAAGAATTTTTCCTCTAACGGAGGAAATTATCGATGACTACCAAGATGGATTTAGTCCCAGGTCAGTCAATGATCAGTTTTTTTACTTTGGTTGATTCTTCCCGAGTACTACAAAAACTTTCACGATATACATTAGGTATTTCTAGATTTTAAGCAAGCATTCGATCAATCGAAAGAGACTATGTGTGTGCTTGAATATTTAGGAATACCAAATAAATGCGTACATTAGTGTAAAATGACAGTAACGCAGTCACAATGCTGTATCAGTGTTGAGAACATGCTATCGAGAACTTTTGCAATTAATTCCAATGTTCGACAATAAGATGCGCTATCTCCGTTACTTTAGATCTCATGTTGTAATATATTCTTCGTAAAAGTGCAACAACTCAAGATAATATCGTATTCCGACAACCTAATCAACTTTTTGTATATGCAGATGATATCTGTGTGAGTAGATGTGGAAAAAAGGTTACGAAAAGTGAAAAACACTTGATCCACAAGAACATTGTTGAGATTCTGGTGGTTTCAAAATCAACAAGTCCAAAACCAATTATCTAATAAAGAGGTTTAAGAAACAACACACGATTGTTAACTTATTTGCAACTATTTATTCGTTAAAAAACTTATTTATTCGTTTACATCTGAAATGAAAACATCTTGCAAATCCGTATAAGCTGAAATTGTAGAGTTTTGATCACACCCGTTGTCTTATATGAATAAGAGTTTTGATGGCTTCTAACATTCGAAAGAATAAATATGCGATGCATGGCCCAAAACGCGACGTTGATAAAATGCACCGAGTTCTTTTCAAAAACGATACAGGAATTAAAAGTGAATTCTTAATATCGTGCATGAAATTAAAAGACAGAGAGAAAACTAGATCGGTCATGTTTTGTGTACTACACCAGATTAATGAAACAATGATCTAGAAAAGGAGAACCAACTTTCGGCAATCAAAGAAGTCGCTGTCGGCGACGATTGCTCCACAACGTGAAGAACGATCACGAATCTTCAAATGTTATAGAATAATATATGAAGTGCTGACTCGTAATCAAAACAAAAGGAGTCAATCAACATAAACGGATGAAAATCTCATCCCCACCGCAATCAAGTAAACTCATTTGAAATAATTAGAACATAGATGTTTACAACGCCTGTGAAGTTTTCGACAAAAAAACAAAATTAACAAAAAGTATATGTATACAAAATTTGTTAAATTAACAAAAACTATACATGTATTAGTAAAACAATCGGTAAAAGCAATTTATGAAATAAAATATAAACTAAATCAACTCGACATCAGACACACAATAAAAAACTCAAAATAAATTAACAACTCAGGATAAAAGCTTCAAAGTATTAAAATTTAAATTGTTTATATGTACAGTTCAGGAATTCAATATCTTACAGATGTTTTTGTTATTTTCGTATGTGGATATGAGTGATTCGCAGTATTAAGGATTTCCCAGCTCACAGAGTTTTCACCGAGGTTTCCCTTATGTGAGAAGTATATTATGAAATGCCCTTTCAAACAAAACTAGTCCCATTCGAATATGATGAACTATGAATATTTCTCATTCATGTCTAAAATTTGATGTGTTGTAAAATTTGTTGTTATTTCCGTATGTGGATATGAGTGAAAACCATCAAATTTTAGACATGAATGAGAAATATTCATAGTTCATCATATTTGAATGAGACTAGTTTTGTTTGAAAGGGCATTTCATAATATACTTCTCACATAAGAGAAACCCCGGTGAAAACTCTGTGAACTGGGAAATCCTTAATACTGTGAATCACTCATATCCACATACGAAAATAATAAAAACATCAAATTTTCGGCATGAATGAGAAATTTTCATAGTTCATCATTTAAGACTGTTAATTTTGAAATCTTTGTTCGAGACATTATTTAAAATTTTGTATACATATTTAAAAAATTTATATCCTAGCTCAACAATATTTTGTGTTTTTTTGTTATTAACACATTTTTTTCCTTCTGTAGAAAATTGCACCAATACATATCACGGTGTTTACACTATGCATAGTCACATCAAATATTACTTCGTCCCTCATGTCTTTACCTATAAACTATGATGGAGGGGAAAATGTTTTTGATGTTCTTTTTCAACACAAAATTTAGATGCGGAACGAGTTAATATTTACTAACACAAACATAAAACCATAAAAAAAAATTTAATTTAATTGTTTTATTGCTCTTATTTTCAATTTGTATTTTGACGAGCAAACATCGCTACAAAGAAATATTATATCTTTTATGAATTAATTATTTTAGATTTTCCGTTCTTCTTTAAATTCGATAATCGAGATGTATATTATGGAATTTTTTGAATGATACGCGTATAGAATAATTTAATTTACTTTAAAATATATAATTCTTAATGTTAAATATGTTTTGTTGCCAGTATATATGATTTAATTAAATAATAAATAAATTAAATAATTGTTAGTAATTTAATTAAATATGATTAAATCAAATAATTAACAGACTGAATTAAATTCAATTTTGCTTTTTCTAAAAATAGTTATTTCAATTTAATAACAAACCATTTAAATTTAAAACGACATATTTACACAAAAGATAATAAAATGTACCTCATTTAAATAAAATAGGATTTTCCTAATTATAGAACTTAGATACTAAAACTTCGTCCTAACGAAATTTTTTGGGGCGGTACAATATTCTAAGAGGTTAAATTCTCATTTAATAGTCCTTCTCCTCAATATACTTCTAACTTTTTATTACACAAAGAATATATTTTTAAATATTGTTGTTATTCTAAATTTTTTGAATAAATATCTGTATGTCTGCAAAATATATTTTAATCTAAAAGTCTATTTCTGTGTAATTTCAAATAAATTATTGAGAGTTAAAAAATAATGTCAGAATTATAAAATACTGTGGAAAATTGGATTCGACAGCACACATTAATTTTAAATCGTGAGTTCAGGAATAATCCATTCTTATGGAATCCAAGTGATAAATGTTTTATGTAATCAGTATCACACAAAATCTCAATATAGAATGACAGCAACAAATAATAATTTTAACATAAAAACCGAAACAAAATGAAAATAAGTCAACGCATACATGCGCAAGTAACATCAACAACATATTCTAGTGTAAACGAAAACTGATGTCATTCCGCTGTGCAATTATGTATAGTGTAAACACAGTGTATATATTTTTGTTTTTTGTCGAAAACTTCACATCCGTTGTTTACAAGTTTACAACTTTTAATGCTAGTTTCCCGATGGGGTCACCTCTAGGATTTTCCTAAAAAATTATCAAACTTTTTGACTAAGCTAGTTTTCTTAAACAAAAATATATACTTAGACATATTTATATTAAAATTTTAATGTTAAATTTTTAAATATAAAAGAAATTTTAACAATAGAAAATACTATTGATGACCCTTTAATATATCTACAGTATTTTGTATTGGATATAGTTTTATATTTTACTAACTATTTAATTGATTTGGTTTCATAAATATTTTTGTATAACGTTTTTGTTAATTTTTATTTTAAATTTTTTTATGTTTCCACTTTTTGATTAAAAAATAAAAATTTTCGGGATGAAAAGTGTTTTTCTTACATTTTGAAGTAATTTTTCGGGATGGATTTGAATTTAGCAAAGAAACATACCAAAATTATAAAAAGCCTTTTCGGGATGAAATTTCGGGCTAACTTCACATACATGGTCTACGCGTATCTTGACATTGTCGACATGACGGTGTCAACAGTTGGTAGACAATTTTTTGGCGTCGACAATAAACATTATTGGAGAGCATTCCAAATCATGTTTGGTTTTAACGACTATTTCGAGGGTGAGGCATGTTGTCTGTAACTATACCTCTTTGAGCAGACCTGTAGCAGGAAAGTTGAGCGACTCGGGCTTGTTCTATCTTCGTTTTCTGTTTTTTTTAAATTTAATCAATCGCTCATGAAAGACACGAGAAGAAAGCAACCTGTAATTTTTTGTAGATTCAGGGTGGTCATTTTGTGGTACTTTGTCATACTTTTATATCACAGTTGGAGACTTTTTTCGTGATATAGAAAAAATAAAATAAGTCGACAAACACAATCCTGTGCAATAAGTTTAAAAAGGGAAATAATGAATATTCATTTTAAGGAGAAATGAATATTTTAGAGTGATAAATTGACGTTTCGAATAACCACAAAATTATTATATCATGTTTTGCAAGATGGAATATATAGTCGTCTGTTTTACTCGTTTCAATAAACGACTTGAAGTTGTTCATTCATGATTAACCTGCAGTAAGCTACGACAGTTTCATTATATCATAGTTTTTATCACTAAATGTGATAAAACGCCACAAAATGACCACCCAGATCACATTTAGCCAAAAAAAATTAATACCAACGTAGGACTAGTCACAATGATTCCCTTAATCTTTGTATGTTTTTAGTGCCACAGGATTGTCCTTTGACTGTAAACAATTTCAGCTGGTGAGCATTTTAGCTCATCTTTAAATTTCAAGTACTATAATTGGAACTTCTGAGATCCAATGTGCAGTTATACCTCTGGCCATGTTAATTCAACAATGACGAATTCAACAATGCCATTGCTTATTGTTGGTACGACGTAGTCTTGAAAGTCGTTATGAAGAGTTTCGT
This sequence comes from Tipula lateralis, assembly GCA_963932295.1. Classification (NCBI taxonomy): domain Eukaryota; kingdom Metazoa; phylum Arthropoda; class Insecta; order Diptera; family Tipulidae; genus Tipula; species Tipula lateralis. The sequence goes on from CAWVQQ010000001.1 coordinate 216,338, forward strand.
CAACTCTGCTAAAACTGGACTCAAATTGCCCTCCTTATTTTTTTTTTTATTTTTTTTTATGCGGTTTTTGGCCCGTACCGTGTCAACAATCTGGCTCCAACAGTTTCGATCACGAGCCAGCTCTTCATACTGTTGTAAGCAGTTGGAAGATGCCAGATCGCTCTCTACACCGTGGAGCCATCGTCGCCGACAGCGACCTCTTCGCCTACCGAAAGGCGGTTCTCCCTTCAAAGATCGCTGTATCATTCGTTTCGGATCAGCACGCAGAACGTGACCGAGCCAGCGTATTCGCTGTCCGTTGATTTCATGCACGATATCAGGAATTTGCATTAAATTCCTGATCTCGTGATTGAATAGAACTCGGTATGTGCCATCAACGTCGCGTTTTGGGCCATATATCACACGCATGATTCTTCTCTCGAATGTTAGAAGCCATCTTTCGTACTCATCCGTCAAGGTCCAACTCTCACATCCATACATGACAACGGGTCTGATCAACACTCTGTACAGCTTCAGCTTATCCGTATTTGCAAGATATTTTGATTTCAGCAGTGGCCTTAGAGGATACAAAGCCCGATTGCCAGCGGCAATGCGAACCTTAATATCCTCTCCCACACTATTATCGTGAGTGATGAGAGATCCAAGATACTTGAATCTAATTACTCCTTCAAACGTGTGGTTTCCACTACTGAAATCAATTGCGTCTTGGTCTCTAAAACCAGAGATTAGATATTTGGTTTTTGACTCGTTGATTTTGAGACCAACGGAAGCTGAACACTGTTCCAGTGGATCAAGTATCTCTTTCACTCCGTTGCCATTTAATCCAATCACACAGATATCATCTGCATACTCAAGAAGTTGATTGGATTGTCGGAATAAGATGTTGTCCTGAGGTGTTTCACTTTTACGAAGGATGTATTCCAACATGAGATTAAAAAGTATCGGGGACAGCGCATCTCCTTGTCGAACACCAGAAGTAATTGCAAAAATTCTCGATAGCCTGTACTCAACTTTGACACAGCATTGTGACTGCGTTACTGTCATTTTACACAAATGTACATATTTTTGTGGTATTCCTAAATATTCAAGCGCATACCATAGCCTCTCTCGGTTGATCGAATCATACGTTTGCTTGAAATCTAGGAATACCTGGTGTACATCGCGAGATGTTTCGTAGTACTTGGAAAGAATCATCCGTAGCGAAAAAACTTGATCAGTGACTGACCGATTTGGATGGAATCCTCTTTCCTTGGTAGTCACCGACAATTTCCTCCGCTAGAGGAGTAATTCTTCCCAAGATTATGTAAGACAGTAACTTATATGCTGTGCAAAGGAGAGCTATACCGCGATAATTCTCGCATTTCATGCGATCACCCTTCTTGAATATTGGGCATAACGCGGCCACTTTCCACCTTCAGGCATAACTTCATTTCGCCATACCAATCGAATAAGGTCGAAAAGACAGTTCCACAAAGTTAGCCCTCCGAATATCAAGAGCTCTGAATTAATGCAATCAACCCCTGGTGAACGATTTTTCTTTAATCTCTGCATGGCCATTGTGAATTCCTCATAGGATGGATCCTCAATGAACATCTCTGCGGTCTGTATTTGAGGGTATTCAAATACAGCTTGTGATACATGTGGAACATTAAGTAGATCAGAAAAATGTTCACGCCATGCATCGAGTACCGCATCGACGTTAACACAGAGGTTTCCATCCTGGTCCCGAATGGCAGTTGACCGAGATCTTAAGGTATGGTGCAATTCGGTGATTCCATTAAAGAAACCACGCGAATTGTGCTCATTGCTGAGTTGTTGTACTCTTAAGACCTTGGCCTTCCACCATTCGCGCTTCTTCTGTCTACAAATGCGTTTAGCTGTCCTCCTAGCAAGAACTGCCTTGTTTTTCCTTGCAATTGTAAACCGAATCTGCGCTTCATTGTGCGCTATATTGCGTTGCTCAACAGCAAGACGACACTCCTCATCAAACCAATCATTTTTGGGCTTAGTTTTCACTATACCGAGAGTGTGCCGGGTAGCATCGACAACCGAGGTTTTCAATACTTCCCAGACACTGTTCACATCATCAGATTGGTAATTGGATCGTAAAATGCTATTGCTGACAAGATCTTGGTATTTTCGTTGCGTTTCTTCATTTATCAGACCTCCACAGGAGAATCGCGTTTTATATTCTCCTGTCCTCCTTGACTTGTACGAAAATTTCCATCGCAGCTTTGCAGCAACCATAAAATGGTCACTGCCTACGAATTTGGTTGACGACCGATACGATCTCACGTCTTGAACAACCCGAGCCCGGTCTTTTGAAATCAACACATGGTCAATTTGGCTTCGGGATGTTTTACTTGGATGTGTCCATGTTTCCAAATGGATGTTTTTATGGGGAAAGAATGTACTTGCCACTTTGAGATCATGAGCGATCGCAAAGTACATCATTCTTTCCCCATTTTCGGTCGCAGTTTCGTGTCGGGAGTACGGACCTATATTATTACATAAGTCGGTCTGATTTCTGCCAGCTCTAGCATTAAAGTCACCAATCATCAATCTGATATCGTGCTCAGGTATAGAGCCCATCAGATTATCCAAATTATTGTAAAATGAGTCTTTATCTTGGGGTTGGCTTACATCAGTGGGCGCATGTACACATACAATTGACAGGTTGGCTAATTTCATGTGCAAGCGAAGCTTACACAATTGATTATCGACTGCCTGGAAGTCCAAGACAGCCTTTTTTACCTGCGGCCCAATGAGAAAGCCAACTCCAAGATTTCCGAGGTCATCTCCACTGTGTAGCAACGTATAGCCTTGGGACACATGGACTCCACTTTTAAGCCCTCGAGTTTCTTGGAGCGCTACGAGTTCCAGCCGATACACCTTCATACATCTGATAAGGCCGTCCAACGCGCCAGGTTTTCTTAGAGACTGCACGTTCCACGTACTGATCCTCATTCTCGTATCCGGGTACTTAAGCGGGGGGTCATTGTTATTTAGGCGGTATCCGATTTTTTTGGTTTTGTTGACATTTTTAACTGTAATTGGTTTTTACGGATGCGGGTCGTCAGCCCAGCGATCCAACCAGATTTAGTCGCCTCCTACGACAAGCTCTGGATACTGTGGTGGTATTCTATGGATCTCATGTTTCGTTCGAAATATTTACGAAACATGTTTGCCCCCAACCACAGGGCTAATTGCCCTCCTTAATCAGTTGTGATATTTAGACGAACGATATTATGTTTGAACATCTCTATAGAGATGTTTATATGCTCAAACCAACCTAGTCGAATTGCCAAATGTCCAAGAAGAGTTTCGATTCTGGAGCTTTGATCGATGGCATGACAAGTAAGATTATATCCAGCGTTTCTTTGATTACACCTGGTTTGTCCCGTATTTTTGATCAGTACTATAGATTGGTGGAATATGAAAATAAAGTAAAACGTGAAAAGAGTTGGGAATGCTTTCACCTGATTTATATTAAATATTTGTACTTATACACTAAACCACTAAAATACCTTGAATTCGAAATAACAAAAATATTAATAATAATATGACAGCTGAGACATGTTTTATAAAACTTTTAATGTACTTTTAATACTGTGATATTACATAATTTTCTTTCAATAAAAGTTTAATGTATTTACATTTGTGCTTTCCAGACAGTAAAGCACTAAAAATTGAAGTCTTAAATTAATTTTAAAGTTTTTCGTTATGTGCAATCAAACTCATTGGGTTATGTTTTCTATATACGTAATTTGTAGTATATAAGCTTCAATGGTAATATACCATACCTATGTTTTTAAAGATTCTCCTCATCCTTCATCCCGCGTTCATTAAATAACTAAAACGCTTTTACATTAACTTTTGATTTCATTAGAAATTCCTTTAAAATATGACGCACAAAAAATGGTCTTCTTCATCCCGCTATACTGACAAAGTTTATTCACCAACGATTATAAACAATTTAATAAAAGCATCATTTCTTCACAATAGAAGTTTTTAAAAGCTTAAAATATTTTATTAGGTTTCCTTCTCGTAACAACAAGAAAAGTAAAACTTTTCAGGAAGCCAAGTAATTTTTTTGTGTGTTGCGTTTACAAAATTTATATGAAATTTTTGCTTTGATTTTATCATTTCCTGTTATCCGGGAAGCCTTAAAGTAGCATCAAATTAAATTACAGTTTTGACCATTTATCTATGGAAGCGTTTCAATGAAATTACAGGGATTGACAATAATGCATTTCGGACTACTCTTGTGCAGCGTACAAGGTATACTGTCATACATTATCTTAGGAGGAATCACTTCTCTGGCGGCGGAAATTATCGGTGACTAGTAGCATTCCGTCCAAATCGGTAAGTATCTGATCGAGTTGTTTTAGCTACGGATGATTCTTTACAAGTACTATAAAACATCTCGCGATGTACACCAGGTATTCTTAGATTTCAAGTCTTTGACTCGATCAATCGAGAAATACTATGGTATGCGCTTAAATATTTCGAGAACTTTGGCAATTTCTTCTGATGTTCGACAATGAGATGTGCTGTCCCCGATACTTTTTAATCTCGTGTTGGAATACATCCTTCATAAAAGTGAAATGTCTTAAGACAATATCTTATTCTGACAATTAAATCAACATTTTACATATGCAGATGAAATCTATGTGATTGGATTTTATGGCAACGGAGTAAGAGATACCTGATCCACTGGAACAGTGTTTAGCTTCCACTGGTCTCAAAACCAACGACCAAGACGCAATTGATTTCAATAGTGGTCATTACACGTTTGGAGGAGTGATGAGATTCAAGTATCTTGGTTTTCATTACTCACGATAATAGTGTGGGCGGGGATATCAAGGTTCGCCTTGTCTCTGGCAATTGGGCTTTATATCCTCGACGTCCACTTCTGAAATCAAACTATCTAGCTAATACGGATAAGCTGATATTGAACAGAGTATCGAACAGCCCGTTGTCATGTATGGGTGTGAGAGGTGAACCTTCACGGCTGAGTACGAAAGATAGCTTCTAACATTCGAGAGAAGAATTATATACGGTGATGGCACATACCGAGTTCGCTTCAATCACGAGATCAGGAATTTAATGAAAATTCCTGATTTCGTGCATGAAATCAAAAGACAGCGAGTACATTAGCTTAATCTTTAAAGGGAAGGGCTTTTCAGTAGGCGAATAAGTTACTGTCGGCGACCATGGCTCCACGATGTAAAGAGCCATCTGGGATCTTCTGGTTACTTACAACAGTATGAAGAGGTGGCTCGACGACCGTTACAAATCGAAAAATTGAGGTAATTCAAATACAGTTTATGATGCTTGCGATAGGGTAACATTAAGTACTGTTCACGCCAGAAAACTGTTCACGTCATGTATCGAGTACCACATTGCTGAGTAATTGTACTCGTAAAACCTTAGCCTTTCAAATTCGTTTAGCCGTCCTCCTATAGCAACAATTGCTTTATTTCGTCTTGCGGCACTCACTTTACCGAGAATGTTCTGGGCAGCATCGATAACCGAGGTTTTCAGTACTGCCCAAACACTGCTCACTTCAGCAGACTAGAAATTAGTTCGCAAATGCAAATAATATTAGTAATTGAATGATAGAGTTAGCAAAAATTTTTGATAACTTTACCTCATACCTCAACACGAAACCATGATTAAATGTGGCGAATGATATACCGATACCGAACTAAAGATACCGAAAGTAAGGTAACCTTCAAATTATCATCTTCACTCATACAATCATTTTAGCCTCAGTTTTTTGAAACTGTATTTTAAAACGCGTCCTTTTGTACCCTTGGTTCATACTGTTGGGGGTTAGTCTAACGCATGCTTCTTACTCACAATCGCTTTTTTTGTCTTCTATTGCATATTAATTAGATGTCACTGGTCGTTCAAATCCTATTAAAAGTATCGGTGACACAATGCCTTCTTGCTTGTCACTGGTTATATTAATATTGTAACTAATCGAGTAATCGACGTAAGTACACGACAATAAACGTCATAGCAGTCAATAGTCGAGTGGTTATAGTACGTGATATAAGTCGAAGCATTTAAAATATTAGCTGCCATAAGCTTGAGGATGATAAGGTGTTGTCCGTATCCGATGAAACGTTTGAACTCAAACTGCGTTCCTTGATCAGTAGTTATGTCAAGAGGAACGCCAAAACGTGATAAATAATTTTGGACAAATGTGTTAGCTTTCATAGTTGCAGACATATCAGTCATGCAATATGCTTCGGGCCAGCGAGTAAATCTATCGACACAGGTAAGTATGTAAGTATATCCATTAGATGGTGGAAGAGGTCCAACAATGTCTAAATCGATGTGTTCGAATCGACCAGGTGGGATATCGAACTGTCCATGAGGTGATTTTGTATGTCTCTGGACTTTAGATTTTTAGCCGACTAAACACTCGCTACTTTTGGCCTTGTTAATACGAGGCCAAAAGTAGCGAGCAGTAATCAATTTACGAGTAGCACGGATACCAGGATGAGAAATGCCATGTAAAGTATTAAAAATTATTTTGTGTAATGGTTCTGCGATATATGGGCGATTGTTGCCTGTTGAAGTTTCACAGTAAATTTCGAAGCTAGGTAATTTAAAAAGCTCTAGTTTCATATTGGAACTAGAAAGACATTCGGAAACAGAAAGTAAATTCTAAAGTGCTAGGTCTACTTTTTGAGCTTTGATAATAGTATCATAGTCGAAGTAAGTCTCGACTTTGGCTGAATTTGTATTTTTCGAGCGGGGAGTAACATTCGCGACCAAATTATCGGTTGTGCGGGAAGAAACCTTTGCAACCGTATCATCTACTGTGTGGGAAAAAGCATCCGCTACTACATTGTCTTTACCGATCACATGTTGAATGTCCGTGGTAAATTGACTTATATAATCCAAATAACGTGCTTGTCTCGGATTACGTTCAGTTTTAGACTGAATTGCTCTTTTTAAAGGCTTATGGTCGGTAAATCCCGACCCTCGACAAAGTATTTTAAATGTTTGATCGATTGATAAATTGCGAATAATTCCCGATCTAATGCGGAGTATTTACGTTCGTCATTCGTTAATTTCTTAGAGTAAAATCCCAATGGTTCCCAATTATTATTAAACTGTTGCAGGACGGCGCCAACTTCCGTGCTCGATGCATCAGTAGTCACGCTGAATTTAGCATCGTTTAGCGGATGAACTAATAATGTTATATTAGCCAATTCACTTTTAAGCGAAATGAATGCGTTATGACATTCTTCGGGCCGTTTCAATTTAACCAACCGTCCGATACAAACACCACAAAGCAATTGATTATAAAAGTATATGAAGAATAAATCAAATGTTAGATAAGATATGAAATACAATGACATTGATTAAATTTAGGCAACTATAAAATTCTATAATTGAAGTATGAAATTGGATGGACTGCACTGGGTTCCATAATTTGCGAGCGATATGCTTCACCTTTAAGTTTGATTTTTTATCAGTCGTTTAACGTTGATAATAAAATATTTTTGAATGTATGTAGTTTATTTGCTTACGGATTTGCTTACATAATATATTGAGTAAATATGCAAACGGTATGAGATGTATATAACTAACAACATGAGTCACAAACTATGTATTAAAAATCCAACGTCAGTAGATTGATAAATTGGAGCACTTTCGGCTCCTGATGTTCTCGTTTAAGACCATATATCTTACACCGATTTACATAACAGAAGGATCAGCCCATAAAGCACTTTTCATAAACAAAAATGTTTTCATAAACAAAAATTCAATATTTACAATAAAAAGTGAAAAAATCTTGGTTTCATTAATGAAACAGTATGCATTACTTGCTTTTATAATTGTAAAACAATATACAACTTCTGTTTATTATTCCAAAATCCTGAAATTGCAATTAAAAACTGCATGAACAAAATAATTGAAAATTGCGTACATTCATTCCTTTTCCTACATTCCGATTTAAAATCAGAATTTACACCAATGCGTATATGTATACGGCCGTTTCCCATCGAAAAACATGGCCGATCCTATGTATGTGTAATGGGTTAGAAAGTGGGAATTTTTTCGAAATTTTTGACTTTTAACTTCCTATAACTTGGTAGGCAGGCCCGATAACCCATTACTCACTTTCCAGAGTTTGGAAAATGATTATTTATCAACAATCCTGGATTAATAATTTTCATTTAAACCAATATTTTAATTCATGTTTTTGAAGATTTAAGAATCTAGATTTTTATATTTTCGATCGTGAATAGAGAAATAAAACGAAATGAATTTGTAATATCGGGTTTAAATACATATTGTTTGTTATATTTTGCTCTGTTTCCCGTTTATAAGTAGTGATATGATTTTATTTTACATCCCGCTCGTTTTTTTTTCATTTTCCTTCGTTTCAATATTTTTTAGAAATAATGCAAACAGTTTTGTGCTTCGTTGTCTTTTAGTGCATTTCGCTTCATTTTTATTTTATTTTTGATTTTGTTTCCTTGTTTTAGTTTGCTACGAAGTACGAGCATTTGAGGCGAAAGCACGTGTTCGTTGTCAGTATGATTTGGTTTTTACGTAATATTTTTAGATTACCTAAAATTTTATGCGTTTTAATTTTGTTTTAGGCTTACAGAATTTTTATTTAGGATTATTAAAACAGTTTGAATTGTATGACTTAAATTATTTTCATTCTTTATAAAAATTATAAAATTGATATTTTGGTCAATTACGTTTGTTGTGCTTTGTTGTCTTTTAGTGCATTCGTTTCGTTTTTAATTTAGTTTTGATTTTGTTGCTTTGTTATTGTTTTAGTTTGCTACGAGCAGTTGCGACGGGAGGATGTATTTGTTTTATGATAAATTTTATGTTTTCGTAATTTATTTTCAATATACATAAAATTTTACTTGTTCGAATTTTTTTTTTAGGTATATAGATATTTGTCAATTTTATTGGGATGTTTATAATATCTATCTGAATTTTGACTAGGAAATAAATTAAACAAAACGTTAATTTTATTATTTCCAAAAATAATTAAATTGATGTTTCGTTTAATTTTTCGAAATAGAATTAACGAATCAACAATTATACAAATTTTGTCAACCGATATAGTCAATAAAATTATGAATTGAATAATATAAAATTTATTTATATTTATATGTTTATTAAAATTTATATTTTCGCAAATATATTTTAAATTTGCCAAAAATTAAATATATTTTAGGTCAATTTTTTTCATACTGACAAGTAAACATACAATACAATACAATAACAGTAACAGACAATGTACCATCAATAATATAAAGAAACAAAAAAATCAACGTAAACAAAACAAAAAAAATAATTTTCGTGACTTTGTGTATTCTTTGTGTGCAAGAGTGTTTTCCTATACAAAATTCAAATGCAAAAGAGGAGTTACGTTATATAATTACTGTTTATACATTTTCTCGAATCACATTGAACCATTTTGATCATGTGATCATATTCGATAAACGAAATATTATCGAACTAACATATTAGCCGAAAATAAAAATAAAAATCAGGAAAATTTCTTATGAATGAAAAATTTGAGCATGTATCAATAAATGGGAAATTTATTGTACAGCGGTCTTGATAAATAATCATATTTAGATGCCTCATATACAAAAATTGATGTTAAGGCCTGTATTGTAAGATACAACAAAGCAAAGTCAAAATAGCGAGAAATCGACAGTTTACGAACGAATTGTACAAATTTTGTTGTTTTCTAACCATTTACTCATACTAACTCATAAAAGAGAATAATCGGCCTGATCTTTAGTGGTATTGTTCACACTAAAATATTTTCTAGTTGAGACTTTCTCGTTTGTTTGTTAATGTGCCATTTTACACTGGCACTCTCGCGTCAATTTCACTTTTTTGTGCAGCAGAGTTCTTATTTAATATTTGTCTATGTGTGTGTGGAAAATATTTCATTATCAATATATACTTGGTCGAGAGAACATCATATAACCAAATAAAGAAAAAAAATTTTAGCACGATTTTTTTTCCATTTTTACAGGAACATGTATATTTTTTATATAATATTATTTAATATATTATACATGTATTTATATATTTTCATCATTCCAGCGTTTTTACCATTTTTAGAAACGTCATCAATATATGTATAGTATTTTATTATTAAACAAAAATTTATATGCAATCGTTTTCAAGGACATCAAAATCTAGACTATAGAATGTGAATTTGTGTTTTCTCCAACTGATGTATATATAAAAAGACACAGATACACATGCAGTTTGAACGCGTTAAAATTCAAAAATCTCCAAAAATCCTCTCTACTGTATGCCTTGATATATATATTACGATACATAAAACAATATATAAAAAAATCATTCAGAGGAAAGGGAAATATATGAAGATCGAATAATGGGATTGGCTCGTCAAACGAAACAAAACAAAAAACACACGTGTCGCATTCAATCGTTTGCAACAGAAAATTGTGTGTGATATTGAAATTGATGTATTGACCAATATCATTACTGGCAATGTATAATACACGATGCAAACTGACACACACAGATACGATATATGTACATCCACCATAATATATAAACACTAAAACCTAAATATATAATGCAATATATAATATAATATTAAATATAATAAAATATAATATAAAATAATAACGATACTCATCTGAGATTCCAAAAATTAAGCCACACACACACACACACACACACACACACACACACACACACACACACACACACACACACACACACACACACACACACACACACACACACACACACACACACACACACACACACACACACACACACACACACACACACACACACACACACACACACACACACACACACACACACACACACACACACACACACACACACACACATACACACACACACACACACACACACACACACACACATAGGTAAAACAGAATCTGCAGAACATGTTCTGTTGGAATGTGTACGATTTGAAGAAGAACGTCACTTGATCGAACAGTATACACGTGAGCCAATAACGCCACATGGCCTCGTACAATACATGCTTGGCTCTGAAGAAAACTGGAATAAGGCGAGCCTGATCATTACCAGCATAATGCAGAAAGTCAGACAAGACGAACGAAGAGATGCCATGTCAGCAGCAACGTGACACCACAGAAATACCAAATGGATCAATCGTGACTTGTCTATGAGTACCGCAGGGATAAAACAGGATGGTAAAAGGGAGATGGTTTTACCCGGTAAAAATCCGGTGTCGTTTGGAAACACGGGTTTCCAAATGTTTTTATTAAAATTTCCATCTTCCTACGTAAAACAAAAAAAAAAAAAAAAAAAACACACACACACACACACACACACACACACACACACATACACACATACACACACACGGTTGGCAAGCCCTGTCCTAAAATGGAGCTAGTTAGCTCTAAATTAAAAAAAATAAAGTAAAATAGAAGATACACATTATAATGGGTAAAAGTTGTTGTGAACATGCGATAACTAGTGAAATAGTGAAACAGTGATAAAGGAAAAAGACTTGAAGAAGAAATATGATCTTATTCAAAAATTAAAAACATTTGTCAAATGTGAATAATATCTAAGTGTACACAATTTAATTTCTTGTTGTTGTGTTGTGTAATGTTTTTTTTTTTATTTTGTTTGGTGCAATAACTTCATTATGTGTATTCTCCAAAGGAGGATGTGGCTCAAAAGTGGACATCACCTTTGCGAGCAGGGCCCTTTCCAGAGTAATGCAATGGAAAGTGGCTGATGTCTATACTCACAGCGACCATCGAGTCTTAATCTATGAAACCCGAATGCCGACTAGATTTCACCTAAGTCAAGCGGCGCGGAAAGCACAGGAAAAAGGCTGGAAAGTGAAAGAATTGGACATGGAAATGCTAGACTTCATTGTAAATAATATCGAAGCTCCAAAAACAGATGCAGTGGATGGGGCAAAGCAGCTTGGGAAATATCTTACAAAGGTCTGTGATGCAACAATGCCACGCAAAGGGAAAGGGAATGGACGACCTCCGATATTCTGGTGGAATGAAGCTATTGCTAACCTGCGGAAAGACTGTTTAAAACTCCGCCGGAAATGTACTCGTCGAAGGAATCACACGAATTATGAACAGATTCACAGTGAATTCAAGGGAAAGCGTAAAGAACTTCGAAAAGCAATCGCACATAGCAAGAGCCAATCGTTCAATCTACTCAGAGATGAAGTACAGAACAACCCATGGGGCAGTGCATATAGGATTGTGTTAACCAGAGTCAAGGGAATACATGCAGTAGCACCAGTATGCCCGGAAATTATGGCCAGGCTAGTGTCTGGTTTCTTTCCTCAACATGAACTCTCTTTGTCTACTCGCGTGATGCAAGTTGACGACCAAAGTATTCCTGCGGTCACTGTTGATGAGGTCATACAAGCAACATCGAGAATAACTACAAATAGCTCGCTTGGGCTAGATGGTATTCCAAACATTGTGATAAAGACTGCAATCAACAAAAACCCGGCAATATTCAGGGATATTTATGATGCATGTCTGAAGCAAGGTATATTTCCTGAGCAATGGAAACGTCAACGACTGGTACTAATCCCAAAAGGTGACAAACCACCGGAGGAGCCATCATCCTACTGGCTACTATGCATGCTGGACACAGCAGGAAAAGTATTTGAAAGGATAATTTGCAACCGACTTGAGCAATACTCTGAAGGTGTCAGTGGTCTCTCACAACGGCAGTTCGGCTTTAGAAAACAGCGGTCTACCATAGATGCAATTAACTTAGTATGTGACTTAGTGCAGAAGGCGTTAGCGGGTGAAAGGTGGCTAGACGGTAAGAAACAGTATTGTGCTGTTATCACTCTAGACGTCAAAAACGCATTCAACTCTGCTAATTAGAGTAAAATTATGCGTGCCTTAAACGAGATGCATGTTCCTGAGTACCTTATCCGGATAGTAGCCAACTACTTTGAAGGAAGAATTCTGATATATGACACCGAGGCAGGACCCAAGACGTACAATATCACAGGAGGCGTACCTCAAGGATCAGTGCTAGGACCTCTCTTGTGGAACGTCATGTATAATGATATTCTCAAAGAGCGAACGCAGCATGACACCACGATTGTCGGATATGCAGATGACATTGCCATAGTTGTAGTAGCCAAAAATAAATTAGACGTTGTTCATAACTGTAACCAAGTGATTGCAAGTGTCAGTTTATGGCTCAATAATGCAGGGTTGCAATTAGCTGAACAAAAAACGGAGGTTGTATTGATGAGTAGTCGGAAAGTGGTAGAAACCATTGAGATTAAAGTTGGAAATCAAACGATACGATCTAGTCCATACCTGAAATACCTTGGGGTCATCTTGGATCACAGGCTGAATTTTAGGGAGCACTTGAAGTATGCTGGTGACAAAGCCAAGCGAGTTGGAGCCGCCCTTGCAAGATTGATGCCAAACATTGGTGGACCGAAGCAGCCGATAAGGAAACTGTTGGCCAGTGTAAACACATCTATTTTAATGTACGCTGCGCCAATCTGGGCACGAGCTACCAGAACGCCATCTTACGTCAGAGAAATAACCACATTCTTCAGATTGACATCATTACGAATCTGTTGTGCATTTCGTACGGTGTC